>MNCI01006539.1:40907-68515 GCA_015680685.1 Gnetum montanum | reverse complement strand
TGTGATTCATTTACCCTTGCTAATATAAGACTGTGTTGTGTGTGCAGATGGCAATCATACAGCAATGGATTGGATCTGGAGGGAACACTTAGAATGGAATGGTGCTAGAGCAATTATGCAAGGAACAAGATTGATGGTGTGCTTATGGATGACCAATGGAAGGTGCAATTTTGGCATCAACAACAACACATCTTCTTCTTTTCTCTCTCTTCTCTTTCAGCTGCCAAATAAGGTTGGATCTCAAATGTGTATAGTGTTCACTCTTATTGTCATGAACACTAATATTGTCATGTATTGTAATGATGATTCATTCACGTGTCACCCCATTCACCATTAGTGTCATTTAAGTCAACAATCCCATACCTTCCCAATATTTTGTAAGGAACACAAGGATGAGTTTTTATTTAGTCATCGGGGTATGATGAGCCGCGATATCGCATACGCGATATCACGTCCCCCCCTGTGATATCACGTGCGTGATATCATAGCCCACCGCAATGTCATTAAATAATAGGCAGCTTTCCCTATTTTAGGCACTTAGATTTAGACCTGTAGCCAAACTCTTGTAGTTTTACCATTCCAGAGTTAGAATAATTTCCATGTGCCCGTAGTAGGAGTCTTAAAGTGAATGGATCTTTATTCAAGAAAATTGTACCTGAGCACACATTTGTGTACAGTAATAAAGATGAACTTTTTGATAAACCTTGCAGCATGTGGACTAAGCTAAACAGGAATTAATCATTTTGAAATGTTTAAATGCTTTCCTAGATAATTAATCTCTCTCAACCCTTGACTCTCCTAGTTAAGTGCACTCAGTACGACTGCTTCGAGCACGTGTGTAACGCTTGGTAACCCAGTAACGAGTAGCGTTTGGTAATCCCAGCGGTGTTGCACTAGTTTAGGGTATGTGCAACAAGTGGGAACAGATACTAGTGCTAGGACAATTATAACTTAGTTAGTGAATAGTCAATGAAAGTTAGTCACTTAGTTCTCTTCATCTTCCCCTATTAGCATAAGACATTAAATAGATAAAAGATATAAAGATCATATACCTCAATCTTACTTAACCATACAACCATGACAATACAAATAAGTTTGGGAATACAGTGATTAATTAACCTTAAGTGTTCCATTAAGGTGCGTAAGCACTTAGTCCTTGGAGTTTGACTGGATCACGTGTGAGACACTCGTATTTGTATGGTTGAGTGTAGGGGTACCTCACCACTCATCAATTTCATACTATTCTTGGTCTTCTAAGGTTTCATTTGATCCCAATTTTGTTGAAAATTTTCTTATATTTTGAAAGTTTGACCAAAGTCAACAAAAGTCAATGGTGGTTAATAGTTGCATCACTGAGGAATTTTTTGCAATTTGCTCATAACACACGGGGAATTTTTGCAAATTTTTAGATCCAAATCACTCCATTTTTCGATCCTGTGCTTACCAAAGGTAAGATTTTTATCGTGTGGGCCACAAACCTTAAGGTTTCAAATGAAAAATCGATGAAAATTTTTGAAAATTTTCTCAACTCCCTCAAAGGGTTAATAACCTTAACCACATATAAACATTAAATTTTTCCCAAGTTAACCCTTCCAACAACCTTCAAGATGATTTATTAATGATAATACATAAATAAATAATAATTGGGTTAATTAAATTAGCCATAATCACAACTTAACCAAGTGTAACTATCCTCAAGAGTTAAGGTATCTTAATAGTTTTAAGGTTACACAATGATTACTAATCCATGGTCTTATTATGATTATAGATGGCACCAAAACAAAAGCGTTTGCAAGAAGAACCCTCACAACCATGGGAGAAATGACCCAGAGCTGGAAGGGGCCAACAAGAACAGGGCCAAGAACTACCAAAGGTCACCCATGCAATGGGACGTCTTCGAGAGGAGCCTAAAGTCGAATCTGTTCAATAGATTCCAAAGGAAGAACTGCCTACAAAACAATCCCAATAGCTCCTGGACCCATGCCAAGGCTTGAGGTCACTCTGACTCAATCCTACCTAGACATCATCAAGTCTGGAGAAATCCAAAGATTAGTTCTTTAAGAAATAAACTTCAAGCCATTTTTGGAAAAAGCTCTAAGGGATGTCAAAACACAATTGCAAGCCTCTCCCATGTGGCCAATCATCATGTCCAGTGGGAATGGTACATGGGAGAAACCTATCTCTTCTAGAGTAACTGAAGGCTGGGGTTCATTGTAAAAATCAAGGACATTCAAGTGTCCTACTTAGTTAAAGCTATTACATAGGCACTAGGGTTGCCAAACATTGGAACACAATTGGTAGAGATATCAACAAAAGTCAATCCTAAGGCAAAAAGGGAATGGACCCAGCAATGCTATGGGGTGGATCATAAGGAGTATTGTGCACTCACACCGGTGGAGCAAATTTATTTCAAGATTATGGCCTATCACCTTAATCCAATAGTGAGGCCAAGTAAGGTGACTACTTTCTCTGCCTGAGTATGCATCGCTCTAAGCAGGAAATTTTTTGTTAACCTTCCACACTTGATCTATTTGGAGATCGAGAAGTGCTTCAAGGAGAATGAACGTGGAAGAAAGATCTTACCCTTTCTGTGCCTCATCAGAAAACTTTCCAAAAGGGTAAGCATTGTCTGCTATTCTAAAAATACTCTCAGGCATGCTTCCTTAGCCTCATGGGTAGAAATCATGAAAGATAAGATGCCAACAACCACTCAAGAAGAGGATCTACCACCACCACCACCCACTCAAGAGATAACACTAGAGGCTTGCGCAATTCTTAAGCATCTACGTCAACCTAAGAATAGCTCTTAAGCAAACAAGAGCAACAAGTAGGAACAAGTGGGGTAGATCCATCTGTGTATCGGCGAGCAATGAGTCACCTTAATGAGGTGGCCCGAACAATTAGCTAGATGGAGAGAGATGGTTTCATTTTTTTTGTCCAATGAATGCAGCTTCCTTCGAGGTTAGATCCCAATGCTCAAGAGGTGATGGCATCATTAGCAACACATCATCTATTCCCAGAAATCTCTAAGAATGCTACAATTTTTTGTTGCAGTTGGAGAAAGGTGAAGAGGCAACTGTCTTGGTGATGTAGCACCAAGGGTAGGAGACAATGGAAAAGGTGGTTGTTGACCATGCAGTAGAAGCATTGAATGCACCCACAGTGTTTGTACTAGACATATATGCACTTCAACATGTACAAACATCAACAAGCATGGTCAATGGAAAATTAAATGTAGCCCAACATGAAAAATTGCTGGAATGACTAGTAGGAACCAGGCAACTGACTCCGAACATCTTTAATCTCCCAAAGAACATCACTGCAACCTATTTAAAACTACTGAATGTAAGGGGAAAATGCATCATTTTGGAGGGGCAACAAGAAACATCACAAGAGAAAAATCAATGCTTGACCATGAAGGTTGCTGAACTTCATGCCTGGCTTGTAAAACAAGTAATCCTTAGCCCAACAGTGACAAGAGATTAAGCTATCAAACAACTTCAAGAACAATTTCAGAAGGTTGAGGAGGAAGCAGTAATGACCATCTTCAAATAGTTTGTAGCAAAAGTTAAAACATATTCCATCAAAAAGTACTTGAATCAGATGAGCCAGGAGAATAAAGCATTAACTATGCAAAATCATCACCTACAAAATGTTGATGCTCAAAGAGATCAAATGCAAGAATTCATTCATCAACAGTAGAAGTAGCTTGCCAGAGTCAACATTGAACTAAGGAAATTGGCCATGGAAAATCGTAATCTATCAATGGAGAAGGTATGCACCTTGACCAAAATTCTACATCAAGATCATCACCTAGAAGAATGAAGCCCTAAAATTTGAGAAAGTGAAGAATCACTATAGGGACCAAGTTGGCCTGCAAAAGGAAATAAATGAAAAAAAATTTAGATGACAAAGGAAAAAATAAATGAAGCCCTTCAAAAACTCTAGAAAGGAAGAGAGATGTGGCATCCCATCCTTAATGGGATTGATGCCTACACCAAAGTGGAGATCTGCTTGAAGGAGTTGCAAATCAAGAAGATGATAGAATACATGGAGTTGGCCAATATTTGTTACACAAACCTAGTAATGCTAACAGCTAGATGGTCATGGTTAAAATTGGAGAAACAAGTGGCTAACTTGTATTTGCTATATGAGGCTGAGTTCAAACACCACAAAGACACCAAGCAAAAGCTTGAGATTACTAACACTAAAATCAAAGTTTTTAGAGGATGATTCAGAGATCAAGGATATATCATTGAGAACCTAGCTAGATGGATGAATAGCTACCAAGAGTTGAAAGACACAGTCAAGGCATTTAACATTGAAAGTAAACAGTTCGCTACCTAGTTTGTCAATGCCAAGGATTTGTTTTCAGCAATCCCGTGTCCTTGGGATGTGCTTGTTTGAACCCACATTGGGAAAGCTACATGGATGGTGCATGATCCTAGGAGTAAGAGGAGAAAATGAAAGCACTTCTGGATGCTTTCCACTTCCTACTAGAAGTCACAACAGTAGTGGAACAACCACAATCGCATTAACCATTGCCAGTGCGTGAAGCCAATGAAGGTCCCTCGAAGCCTTAGAAACCACCACTACTTGGGATCATTTGATCTTCTCCAACAAGCTTCACACCATCAAAGAATGTGTTGTCTAATTTTTGAAGAGTTATGGCATGGTGTTCAATTTTGTGTCCTAAACACCACCATTTTTGTAATGTGTTGATTTGTATACTTGGGCACTCCATTTTTTGTCAAGTCAGTTAGTTTGTTTTGTTAAAGAAAATTCCATCAATAATCCCATACCTTCCCAATTTTGTATAAGAACTCAAGGACAAGTTTTTATTTAGTCATGGGGATATAATGAGTCATTGTTGGTTGATTGTGTTGATGAGGCCTTGTCGACACAGTCAACCATGTCAACAAGGCCCCATCAACACATCTTATCTTGCATCAATGAGGCCCTATCAACATAATGTCTATTTGTTGCTTATAACTACATGCCTACCAGTTGCATTTATGATAATCTAGATTTTAGTAGCAGTGAAGCTATCACATTTTTTCCATTCAAAAGTTAGAATGTTTTCCCCCTAAGTGCCTACAGCAGGAGTCATTGAGTGTACGAATCTTTATTTGAGCATTGTTATACCTAAGCATGACAGTGTGTGTGACAAAAAAGATGAGCTTTCTAATAAACCTTCTAGAACTTTGGATAGATTAGCTATTTTATTCATGCATTTATTGTTTTCAATTATTTATTAAGTGCTTTCAATTAGTTATTAAATATTTTCCAATTATTACATTAATGAGGCAATTAAGTAGGATAGAATACACACATAAGTATGATTGCTTTGACTGTAACACATATTTGCATGGTAATCCTAGCAATGTTATTGCTTAGTACGCCCAGTAGCGTAAAGCTTGGTTGCCCAATAGTGAATACGTGGATTCAAGACATGCACAGAAAGTGGAAATGGATACTTATGTTAGGATTAATTAAATTTTAGTAAATTAGTTAATTTATATTAGTTAATCAAATTACTTTTATCTACATTTGAGAACCAACTTAAAAAACACAAAATGATAAAAATCAGATGCCTCAGTTACACTTAACCATACCAACAAATGTCACAAGTGTAATTGGAAAGATAATGATTGACCTTAAGGCTAGATTCACTTCCTAAAGGGCCAACACACTGGAAATAATAAAGTCTGCGAAATTCAACTGAATCACTCGTGAGCGCTTCATGATTCGTATGGTTGGGCATAGGGGTACCTCGCTGCTCATCATTACCTAATGTTTTATTGGAAATTGCTTCTAAACCCCATATCAAAAGTAGAGTAACTATTCAAGTGGCAGACATACCATATTCACATAGTCTTTTGTTGAGTAGAAGTTGGAGTAAGAATTTCTCGGTTACATATCATCAGATTACTCACATATGTGGTCACCTTGTAAAGAAGAGCCAAATCAAATATATGTTTATAGTGAACCTTTGATGAGTAGAAATATTACTTCAAATGAAAAGAACAAGGTTATTGAAACAAGAGCTTTTGAAACTAGAATCTACACACTTCAAGAAGTTGATAACTTGAACAAATAAGAATCTCAAGATGAGAGCAAATGGGAGCTATACTTTGATGGTTCTTGTAATTCGAAAGATGCAGGAGTTGGAATGGTTCTAGTAGAAGATGATTCCCCAAAAAGATTCAAGGCAATTCATCTAGCTTTCTCTTGTACTAACAAGTTCAAATATGAAACTTTGTGTATTAGAATTAAAACAACATTGGAAAAAGGAATCAGGAAATCATCATAAAGGTGTTAGCAAATTTGACCATTACATGGAACAAATTTTTTTTTTAAGTATGATAAAGAATAGTTATTGGTCCTATGTTTTTTTAAAAAATGATGCAAAAGGTATCTGTTGGATTATGAAAGAATGGTGATTATTTGGAATTATAAATTAGCTCTGGTTGGTTGTTGGTCACAAGTTCCAATTAACGGCATTTTTGTGTATCATTTCAAGGTTGAAGGGAATCTGTAATGCACATGTAGAATTTTGATCATCATGTGCTTAACCAAGAAACCATGATTTTACATAGATGCTGGGAACAATACAAGATCCTAAATCTTCTCACTAAAACCGATGTAACATCTACCATCAAACTTTGCAATTGAGAGGCCTCTACATCCTAATTATTTAATGAATAAAAGTAAAAAAAAAAAAAAGGAAAGAAGGACCCAGATAACAAATTTTTATCAAAAATAAAAAAGGAAAAACAACATAAAATACTATATGAAGGCCACATAACCTTCCCTTGCAGAAATAAAGGAAAATAAGTAGCTGTTGATGCTAACATGAATAGTAAATCTGAGTAAGGAAAAAACACTACATAATGGTCTATTAATGAATTAAAAAATCATAAAGATTAGGCCATATATTAAAATTAAAATAATAGATAATAGTGACCTGGCCATGGAGAAAGATAATGGTTTTTAACACAACAACATCTAGCTAAACTTCATCCTTGACATTCCTTCAAATAAATGTGAGGTTTTCTCATGCATGGTGTTGTGTGCATATCCTGGATGAAGTTCTTGAACCAAGCCCACGTAAAACCTTATGTTATTGCCTTCAAGAAAAACATCAGTTGTAGATTTTTATGGCATTCCTATAGCATCAAACATTCAACCCTCTGGACTCTCCTCATCAACAATGGTAATACTTAATGATTGCACCTAGAACAATAGCAATGAAGCTTGTTGCACCTACGCACCACCTCAGCATCTTCATTTCCCAACAACATGGCATTGTTGACATAGTGGAGAGGCACAATGCATAGATGAAGTTTGCTATTGCACAACAGTGATGCTTAGAGGTAGCAATGCTCCAAATAGTGATGCATCATCAATCCCCTCAACCAAGACAATGTCCACAGCAATGGAGAAGTGCAATGCGATGACTGGTGAACCCTCTTCTTGGCACATGTGGTAACAATAAATCTTTGTCCCTAAGTTTCTACAACCGATTGGAGAAAGTCACAATTCTTTTTGAAATGAAAGGTTTAAACTAGAATATAATATTTTTAAAAAAAACTATATAGATTGTTATGAAGAACATGAATTATGATATAATTTCATGGAAAAGTTATGATATAAAATTTTGATTTTTTTTTATTTATTTCCCATGAAAATTATATGTAAACCTCCTAAATGTTTGCATTAGATAAGACATTTTTCAACCTTAGCATATTGTTCTCAAATTTATAAAAACTTCCATGGAAGTGATAACTTCCTAGGGAGGTTTTACATTAATTCCCTAGATTTTTGTAACACTCCTTAACTTCTTATGATTTTTGTAACTACTTAAAGCCACTATAAAAAGGCTTTAAAGGTAAAATTAAAAACAAGGGTGGAGGAAGATTTGAAAAAAGACATTTTAAGAATTCTTGTAAAATGGCTTACTAAAGACATCAATTCGACTACTTTATTTTAATCCTATGTCACTCCTTCCTATTTTATTTTATTTGCTTAGCTAATGATTTAGATAGTATCATGCTTGGCATTTAATTTTGGGATTTTTTAGATTGCTCATATTGCTCTATTTTGTGCAATAGTAAACTACTATTAATATTTTCCATAGAAGAGCTTATGCTATTGAAAAGCCTTCAGAGCAATTTAGTAGTAATGTTTGTTATTGAGCAATATTAATGCCTCTATTAGGATTACTATAAAAGAGCCTCTGCTGTGGACAAGCCTATTAAGAAATTTAATAAAAATGTCTTTGTGAAATTGTCTTGTTTCATGAGCCTAGAGGGTTTAGAAAATATTTGGTATTTTGATGGGAATAAAATAACTTCTTAATTTTTAAAGTTTATTACCTTAGTATTTCAATTAAGAAATTGTCAAATTTTTGGCAGCTCTGTTGAATGCAATCTTTGACAACTGTTAACTAGCCAAAATAGAGACTCGTACATTGTAGTTTCCACAACAATTTTTGGAAGTATAATAAGATTGTCTTTATGAAATTGCTTTTTAAGCTCAAAAAGTTTGAAAAATTCATAGTTATTGAATTAGGAATAGCTTTAATGTGAAGTGTTTCCTTATGTTAATTTCTCTTGCTTAAATATTTGAGATTTCACACAAATCTACTTTCTTTTCTTTCTCTCTCTATGTCCATTAAATCTTCACCTATTTCTAGTTTTCTTGTGGAACTTTCTCTCTGGGGAAATTAGGAGTAGATTAGTATAATTAAGCTTAAATGTTTCTATAAAATTTTATTTGTTACAAGTAGGCATTATAAGGACCATATAGACTAAGTGATTAAACAAAATAGAAATCTTCAACAACTCACAATCTTGAACAAAGTTTGTCAAATCTCTTTTATGATAGCTTATTATAGTTTTATGCACAACCTAATCATTTCAACATTCATAATAGCAAACACATACTCACATAACTACTAAGTTTAGTTGGAGGTATTAGGGCCTTGGTGTTGCCAAAAACTAGCAAATACCTAAACCCTATTCAAAGAAGCTTCATTGGTAGTTGCATCCCAAATGATTGCCAACAAAAGGGAGACTCAAGATTAGTTTGTGAACAGATTAAAGATAATTGTGTGGAAAAAAGCTCATTTTTGCAACCTTATAAACAACTCATCTACAAAATGTTGGTTCAATTGCATCACTACAAAATAGATCATATAGGTAGAGAAGATAATTGTATAGCAGATGACTTAGCAAAAGAAGCTTCAACATTACATATGAAAAAGTTAGAAGGTTATGAGGGTGTAATGATTGAAAAAGAACATCAACCATCGATACCAGATAGCATAAAGCATTTACAAGTATTTAAAGATGATGATCAATTTCTTAGATTCTTAAGGAATAAACAATAATTCAAAAGTCAAATCATACTAGAAACAACATCCAGGTTTAAGACAAATTCCATTCGAAAAAAAGTGAAATTATGAACATGAGTTTAGTAAAAATTGGCTTACTGGGAAAGATACACAGAATCTAGATGATCAAGCTTATGAAGCAGTGAATTTTGGATCTATTAAGATGTCAAAGATGTTAAATGTCATAAAGGAAAAGGATTTAGTCTTCAAGTAAAATTTATTATTACTCTTGAAAAATAATTTGGAAAATTTTGCTTGGTCTTATGATGATCTTAAGGCTTTTAGACTAGATGTGATGACACATAAAATTTCTTTAGTAAATGGTTGTAAGATAGTTAAGCAAAAAAAAGGAAATTTAATCCATCATTCGAGCCAACTATGGAAGCTAATATCAAAAAGTTATTGCAAGCTCAAATCATATATTCAATTTGATATCTAACATGGCTTGCTAATCTTGTTCTAGTACTAAACAAGAATGGTGATATTAGGTTTTTTGAAGATTTCAAAAATTTGAATAAAGCCTCTAAAGAAGATAAATACCCACTTCCTAGAATTGATGAGATGTTGATTAAAGTATTAGGTTCTTAGGTATATTCTTTCTTAGATGGTTTTTTAGGCTATAATCAAATTAAGGTAGATAAAGAGTGACAGTTATAAAATAGCATTTATCACCAAGTGAGGAACTTTCACTTACCAAAGAATGCCATTTGGATTATTAAATGTTGGAGCTACTTTTCAAAGAGCAATGAATTTAGCCTTTAAAGGTTTAATAGGAGAATTCATTGTTGTTTATTTGGATGATATTACTATCTTTTCAAAAAGGAAAGAAGATCATATTGGTCATCTTCAACAAGTTTTTAAAAAATGTCATGAGTACGGTATTTCATTAAATCCTAAGAAATGTATATTTGGGGTTAAGTCTAGAAGTTTACTACGCCATGTAATCGGTCAAGAAGGAATTGCTATTGATAACTTCAGAATTCAAGCAGTACAGAATATCAAGCATCCTACAAGTAAAAAGTCTCTTAGATCTTCCTTTGGAAAGATAAAATTTCATTAAGAAATTTATCCCTAGATTCACTGAAATTACTAAACCTCTAATGCATATGTTAAAAAAAGATGTCCAAGTAAATAAAACATCAGAATAAGAGAGAGCCTTAGCATAAATTTAAAAAACTATTCAAAAGCTCCATACTTGGTAAAACCAAAATTGAAGGAAGACTTTTAATTACATGCATTTTTTTGAAATCATTCAATTGCTGTCAATTTAACTCAGAAACATGAAGGTCAAGATGAACCGATTGGATTTTTTGGATATCAATTGAAAGGTTTAGAGCTAAATTATCCAAACTTAGAGAAACAAGCATTTGTAGTCATTAAGGTACTTTAGCATTTCAAATATTATTTGGAAAGCTTAGTAGTTCATATTATGCTAATAGACCCTATGATTAAACAATTCTTAGCCCAAAATGAAATTGAATTGAAAAGAGGAAAGTGGCTCATAAAGCTTCAAGGTTTTAGGTTTTCATTGAAAATATGCAAAACTATTAAAGAAACGGGATTAGCTAAGTTAATGACTAAAGAAAAGGAAATATCCATATTAAGGACTCATGAAGAAAATTGGTATGATGAAATTTTAGAATTCCTTTATACGCAAAAAGTCCCCAATGACCTAACTACTAATAAAAAGAGAGCTTTCTTCAAAAATGCAAATAGATTTGTGGTTAAAGATCGAATTTTATACAGAAAGGATTTCAGAGGGGTTTTATTGGAATGCTCAAAATTTTTCTAATATCATTATTTATTTTCTTAGTATCCAACACCTCTTCTTCCCAAACAAAGAATTTAAATCTTCTAATGCTATGCTAAAAACTTCTCAAATTGAAATCCCAAATGTCTTAATGGATTTTAGTTAAAGATTTATCTTTTAAATATTAAGTTCCAAAACTAAGTCTTAAGTTTTCTAATAGTTTCAAATGCCAACAAATAGGTTTTAGCTAAAATCAAATGTTTCCAAATCAAATTCTAGAGAATATTTTTTACTCATTAAAAGAGAAGCCAAAATGGATAAAGCTAAAGATAATTTATTAAGGAATGCTTCTTAAGTCAAAAGGTGGTTTGACAAAAAGGCTCTAAAAAGAACTTTTAAAGTCAGTGATCCTGTATTATTATGGAATATGAAGAAGCCAAATAAGTTTTTGACGATGTTGACTAGTCCATTTCAGATCAAGAAATAATTATCAAAGAACACTTACAAATTATCAACACTAGATGGGATAGAGATGCAGTTTTCGTATAATGTTTTGTATGCAAAACATGATTTTGGACAACTTCCCACAACTTAAATCTATATATGTAGGTAACTATAATAATATTTAGTATACATAGTAGTAAGTAATAAAATTTTAGTAGCAATATATTAAATAAATAATATACATATAGAGACTTATATAATATTTAATCATAACATATATATCCTATATGTATGCTTAATTAAGCCTATATAATATTATAAAAACATGTATGCATTATAGTACTAGTTTATATAATATTTAATTTAAAGTGTTAGTCTAAGTTATTTAAAATATTATTATCCCAAGTAATCATTACTTGTGATGTGTTTAAGTGGAAGTGATGGATAAATAACTACAAAATGGTGAATTAATTCTATCAACAAACTAGTGGAATTTGAATTAACCAATTTTATAATGATGGGAATTAAATGAATTTTGGCTAAGTGGTAAGGTTGGTTAGTAGAATTGGTGGGAATTTCAAACTTATATTTCACTATATAAGGAGATGTGAATTGCTCAGAAATGCATCATTTTTCAATTCAATTTTTAAGTGAAAAAGTAAGAAAAGTGTTTAAGTGTGAGGTAGAAAAATGGTTTAGGGTTTAGGGTTTTAAGAAGGCCTTTTATTCCAATGTTACAGGATGTTGTCTAGAGCATGTATTAAGAGCCTATTATAAGGCACCTGCCCGTGGAGTATCTAGTGAAAGCCCTTTCTTACTTTGGCTTTTAGATGTGTTTAGATCTCTCACTGGTGGACTTTCTATATAATCTAATGTTTGAGGCAACTTTCATGAATGCACCACCCAAGCTGAAAACCAAGGAGAGTCTAATAAATATGATTCTTGGGGAGAGGCTTCTGTATCTCAATACATAGAAGAAACTAGTTGGGAAGAACCTAAAAAATTAGCAACTAAAGATTTGGATGCAAAAGAAGAAAAGACAATTGTGGAAGACAAAGGTAAAGATCAAGTTGAGGCTTCCAATAGGCAAGAAGAGGAAAGAAAGGCATTCATCACAACTAAGATTACATATGAAAGAGTTCATGATATGAGAATCCCTAAAAGAGATATTTTAACTATTCTCTTCCCATCTACAAATTAGTTTTTTTGAAGCTTTTGTTGTATAATTTCTTAAGTTTTATTAGGAATGAGATTTTTATTTCATCAAACCTTAAGTTTGATGAAAGTTTTCGTCAAAAAAAAATATTTCCTTTTTTCCATGTAAAAATAAAAGTTCCCAATGAAGTTTATGTTTTAAAAAGTGGGGTATGAAATGTTGATACATTAGCCATCCTATGAAGTAGAAGTTTTAAATTAATGTTTGGATTTTATGAGATCCAAATGTTATTAGTGCATTCAAGATAGTGGAAAAGAGACAAAAGTTCAATTACTTCCTTGTAGAATGGAGGTGTGTTTTATGAACAAGCAGGGTGTCTATTTTTTTACAATTGTGGAGCTTGGTTTCAATTATCATTAGTTAAAATTTTTGAAAAGAGAAAAAAAATAGTATTATATTTTTTTATTCAAGTTAAACATTTAATTAAACAATCGTAATTATTCAACATTGTTTAAGGATATTCTAGAATCTACTAGCTACAGAGCAACAGGAGATATTTCATAGAGTTGCAAAACATCGAATGCTGGATCTAATAAAATACCATTATCTACATAAAAATTCTAACTATTTGGTATTTGTTGCATGATCCATGGAAGTTTAATGAAATGGGAGTGCAAAGCTTAACAAAGCTTCACAAATTCGTAAATATTTTAAAAACTATTGGAGCATCATCTAGGATTTGAAAATGAACAACAAAAATTCAGATTATCAACACCAAAAATGCATCCTAAAACCCTAAGAAATATTTCTTATTCAACGGCATCCATCAAAAGCAGAAGAAATGAACAATGAATATATGAAAATTGGTAAAATTTTAAGCCCAAACTAAGGTGCAGGGCACACAAATTTATCAACAAAGAAACTCTACAATAGAGATGGAATTGAAGAATCCATCAAACTGGACTACAATAATGAGAAAACATGTGGCCTCTCTTGACTAGGTCAAGCCATGATCCAAAATGACACCTATGGCTTAGGCAAAGCCATCACTAATGGCAGTTATGATCTTAGCATGATAATAAAGGCAACAGCGACACAGTTGCAGGCTCCACCAAAGAAGGGTAGGAAAGTATCTATTCTGGCTTCAAGGAGACGGCACCGAGGTCACAGTAGGGCATCATAGATGGTAGGTTTCCCCCTGAACATGGGAAGAGGATGACACAATATTAGGCCACAAGATAAACATACAATTTTTCTATTTACATGTTTTGTGTACACATGTCGACAAAGTAGCAACAAAGCCACGAAGCCTTAACAACATTATTTTTAAGAAATATATATATTACACTATTTTAAAAGATGGAAAAGGTTTATGGCTTAGTAGAAAAAGATTTATGAACATTTGATAAATCTAATTTTACTTTCCATAGAAAATTATGTTTAATTCTCCAAGATATTTGTAGTCTCTTATGGAACACTTGCCAACTTTGGCATATATTTCTCAATCTTTTTGTAACTTCCTATGGTGATCTACATGATATTTGTTACCAAGGAAACACTTGGTTACCATAGCTTAAATTTCTAATAACTTCCATAGGAAGTTATAACTTCTAAGGTAGTTATAAGTTAAATTTTCTAGATATTTGTAATAACCTTCACTTTTCATGATTATTGTAACTACCCAATGCCACTATAAAAAGTCTTCAAGGGTAGAATCCAAGTAGGAAAAAAAAGAAGGGAGAAGATTGGGAAAAGATAATTGAATATTATATATAAGATGACTTGCTAAAGACATCAATTCAGCTACTTTGTTTTAATCTTGTGAGTTCATTTCTTCCCATTTTGTTTGTTACTTAACTAATGGTTTAGGTAGTATTGTTCTCGGCATTTAATTTTGGGATTTTTCCTAGGTTGCTTTTATAGCTCTGTTTTTGCACAATAAATTAGCCATAGAAGAGCTTATGTTGTTGAAAAGCCTCAAGAGCAATTTAATAGTAATGTCTTAATGAAATTGCCTGTTTTGAGCATAGAGAATCTAGGAAATCTTTGGTATTTTAAGATGACTGAAGTAGCTTCATTTTTTTAAAGTGTATTGCCTTAGTATTTCAATCAAGAAATTGTCAAATTTTTGAAAGCTTTGTTGAATGCAATCTATGACAACTATTAACTAGCCAAAATAAATACTGTACTTTGTTGTTTACACAGCAATTTTGGTAGCATAATAAGATTATCTTGTATGAAATTGCTTCTTGATCTTAGAACATTTGAATAATTCATAGTTATTGAATTGGGAATAGCTTTATTGCAAAGTGTTTTATTGTGTTAATTTATCTTGCTTAAATACCTGAGATTTTACACAAATCTTCTTTCTTTTCTTTTTTTTTTCTAAGTCCATTGAATCTTTCTCTATTTCTAGTTTTCTTATGGAACTTTCTCTCTAGGGACAATTAGGAGTAGACTGGCAAATTTGTGCTCAACCATTTTTGCAAAATTTTATTTAATACAAATAACGTACTATAGGGATGGTATAGACTAAGTGATTGGAAAAAATAGAAAATCTTCAACAACTCACAGTATTTGACAAAGATAGTTGAATTTCTTTTATGATAGCCAATTACAATTTTATACACAACCCAACCATTTCAACATTAGCAATAGCAAAGACATACTTATGACTAGTTTGTTTTATAACTACTGAGTTTATTTGAAGGTGTCTAGGCCTTGGTGTTACTAAAGACCAGCACCTAAACCTTGTTTGAAGAACACCTTCAATCCTATGACTTCCTAGGATCATGAGACCATGAGGCCACCACTCGTTGATGATCATGCCCCAAATGATCACCAACATCAATACTATTGTTAAGTGTCTTGGTTGTAGATATGTTAAATAGTAGAGAAATTAGTTATTGAACTACTATTCCTATGGTAAGCTAGGACATAAGCAGTGAGAGTACCCCCAATAGAGTAGCTAAAAATAAGACTAATGAAGTAATTAACTATCAAAGTAAGAGGACTATTCAAAATTCAAATTCAAGATGCAAAAAAAAGAGTTTATGCCTTGATAGATCAACCTTTGGATGAGCAACCCAAGATAATCTTGGACACAATAGGTAATATTGGTGGATTTTCTTTCTTGATCTTGTTTGACATTAGAGCTAGTCATATTTCATGAACCTTAGGATTATAACTAGTTTGAAACTTTAGTCATTAATGATGTGTTCTCCCATGGAAATTTAGACAATCCATTCTTCTAATGTTATAGTTTCTGACATGTTACCCTTAACTGATGTGGTAATACAAGGTAATAGATAGTACAATGATTTGATGATGATGGAACATAGAGAATATGGTCTGCTTCTTCAAATAGAATAGTTGGCTAACTATGAAGGACATTTAAATTCTAAAAATAAGACTCTCACACTTGTTTCCACAAGGGAAAATAAAGTTACAATCTATTCAAGCAAGAGATAAATTAAGTTAAACTTGGTAATGATTATAAAGTTTCAATGGTTACTCAAACAAAATCATAGTTATTTCATAATCTCAGTGCATGAAGAGATTAAGCAAGAGATAGATTAGATCCTAGTAATTTAGAACCTTTTGATTATATTGAAGAAAGAAATCCCTAAATTACCTCCTCATAAATAGATAGAGTTTGAGATTACAGTCATGTTTGGAACTTAACCAATTTTCAAGGCACCTCATAGGATGTCTTTGGTCAAGCTAGTAGATCTTAAGATGTAGATTTAAGATTTTATGGACAAATATATGATCTAATTAAGTGTTTCACATTTGGGTATAATAGTGCTCTTGGTGAAAAAGAAGGATAGGATTTTGAGGTTGTGTATAGAACACAAGTAGTTGAATTAGAAGATAGTCAAGAATCAATATTCTCTACCTAGAAAGGATGATTTTTTAATCAGTTTAAAAAAGCTATGATGTTCTCTAAGATTGACTTGAATTTTGATTATTATCAAGTTAGGGTGCAAGAGGATAATTTTCTCAAGAAATCTTTTAGAAAAAGTTATGGGCATTATGAGTCTTAGTCATGTCCTTTGGACTTACTAATACACTTGTAGTTTTCATAGACTTGATGAATAGTCCATTATGCACTTAATTAGATCAATTTGTTATTATTTTCATTGATGAAATTTTGATTTACTGTAAGAATGATGAGGAACATAATAAGCATTTGAAAATAATGTTATAGATCTTAATAGATTAGTAGTTATATGTTCATGCTTCTAGGTTTGCCTTTTGGAAGAAAGAGATACTATTCCCTAATCATGTAGTATCAGTACAACATATAGCTATGGATTCTTCTAACATCATATTGATTAACTATTGGTTTATTCCAACTATAGTGATTGAAGCCAGAAGCTTCATGGGTCTAGAAATTTATTAAAGAAGAATCATAGAGGACTTCTCTAAGATTGTTACCCATCTACATAATTTTCTAAATAATTTCAAAAGGATTTTGAGAAGCTAAAGTAAAGATTAATCTCATTTTTTAGCTAAAGTAAAGATTGATCTCAATGTCTATCTTGATCTCACCAGTTTCTGGTATACCTTATCTTGATCTCACCAGTTTCTGGTATACCTTATGATATTTACATGGATACTTTAGGAGAAATTTTAGAAGGCAATCTCATGCAAGATGACAAAGTGATAACTTATGCTTCTAGATAGTTAAAATCTCATAAAACTATATATCCAACTCATGATTTAGATCTTAGTGTCATTATCTTCACTTTAAGATTTGGAGATATTATTTCTATGAAGAATGGATTATATTTTAAATAAATCATAACAACTTGCAATACATTATGAATTAGCAATAATTGAATATGAGATAGAGGTGATGGATAGAGCTATTGGAAGATTTTATCTTTATAGTGCAATATCATCCCAGTTAAAGGAAAAAAAGTGGAGATGCACTAAGTAGAATAGTTGGGATACTTTACAATCTCATTACCTTACCTAGTTTGAAGGATGAAATAAGTTCTCATTAGAATTCACATTCTTAATGTCAAAAGAAGACTACGAATATCTTTACAATAGACTTGGTATCTTGAGTTAATAGTTCTAGCCTTCTGAAATTTCAGAATCAAATGAATGTGCCAACTATAGACAAACAATAGCTACTTAATGAGGCTCACTTAAGCAACTATCAAATCCATTCTAGTAGTGATAAGATATATCAAAATATTAAAAGATACTATTAGTGCCCTAGTATAAAGAGGCATGTTGGTGAGTATGTAGCTAATTATTTGATGTGTTAGCAAATTAAGGTAAAGCATAAAATTCCTTATGATTATCTTCATCCATACATCATTTCAATTTTCAAATGGAAAACCATTAATATGATTTTTATTACTAGATTTTCCCATACTAAGAGTGAAAAAGATTCTTTTCTTGTGGTCATAGATATGTTAATCAAATCTTTCTACTTCTTAGCTATGAAATTGATAACTAGTATAGAAGAGATTGCTCAATTATTTCTATCATAGATTGTTGGATTTCATGAAGTTTCGAACAAGATTGTATCAAACATATATCCTGAGTTTTCTTCTAGATTTTGGTAGCCTTTAGGGTGGAGTTCGACTACTACACTTAATATCATCTTGCATATCTTCCTTAGAAAAATGGATAAACAAAAAAATGAATTAGATTCTAGAGGATATACTCCAAGCTTATGCTTTAGAGTAAAAATATAGTTGGAATAGAGTTCTTTCATTGGTAAATTTTACTTACAACCATAATTACAAGACTAGTTTGAAAGAAACACCTTATGAAGTGTTATATGATAGACCTTACTATACATCTCTTTTTCAATATCTTATAGAGGACAGATAAAGGATAAGAAAAATCATCATTAATGATCCTATAGAATAGATTAAGAATATCAAAGGCTGATTGTAGGTACCTCAAGAAAATTATAACAAGTATGCCAATAACAGGAGAACACCTCGAGAGTTTAACATTGGTAATCAAGTTTTCCTAAATGTTTTACCTTTGAAAGTGATTATAATATTTGGCAGAAGAGGTAATTTAGCTCCTTGCTACATTTTCCTATTTTTAATTTTAAGAAAAATTGGAGAACTCACTTACTAGATCGATCTTCCATTGCAATTGTAGTTGCAATTAACTCATGATCTATTTCATGTTTCTATGTTGAGGAAGTATATTATAGATGTAAGGTTAGATTACTAGGATGTTTAGCTTCAACAAAATATCAATTTTAAAGAGAAGAAAATTAAGATTATTAAGAGTATGAATAAAAGATTAAGAAGTAAGATCATTCCAATGATGAAAATTATTTGGAAAAGACATGAGGCTCAAGAAGTAACATGGAAAGTGAAGAAAGATGTATATAACTCAACCTTGAAATCTTATACAAGGAAGATTCTCAAAGAGAGAGAGAATATAACACCTGTATCATAGATACCACTTACATCTTGGTATGTTTATGATTTAAATCCTTGATGTCTTGTTTGCTAGCCTATGCATTATTCTTTATTAGAATTTTTCTTTTGTCTACATTACTTTTATTATTTAAGCTATGTGTCTTGCAATTTCCTTTTTAATTAGCTTTCATTTTATTATATTTTTTAATATTTTATATTTATTTTTATTTTATTTTATTTTTAATATTTTTATGTAAGTATTTTGAATTTTTCTTTTAATTTCACATAGGTGTACTGAGCTCTTTTGTTGAAGTTTTGAGTTAGCAAGTATCAAGCACTTCAAGAGATCTAATTTTTTTCAATGAATCTTATTTTTTTTAATCTATTTGATGTCTATCTAATAAATGTAAGTTTTTTAGTGAATCTAATTTTTCTCTCTTTGATTTTTCTTTAGCGGATTTGATTTCTCTAGAAATCTCCTATGGGGAATTCTATATTAATTCCAACTTCTTCAACCAATGTTGAAAAAATTTTTTAATTATTGATGCAAAAATTTTAATTGATTCTTAAAATTTAGATTTACTAGCAAATAAGAAAACAATCGTGATGCCTTCTTTTAGTAATATTGATTAACTAAGACATCTAATTTGATTCTTTCTAATGATGTATATGAGTCATTAATTACTGATCTTTCATCACAATATGTATTCATTCAAGTTTTTTGGGTTACCTACCTTGTAATTGAAGTTTCATTTTATAGTTAAATGGTGTGATCTAAAAACCGAACATCTAAGTCCTTCATGCTAGGTTTTATTCTTCTTTCTTTCCATTTATTAAGTTAGGTAATGTTTTGAAGGTGTAACATATCCTAGATATAGGATTATTTTTACATAAGCATGCAATGTTAATCATTCTTAAGTGGGCTCTAGATTTTAATGTTCAATCTAAAGAATATGGTAAAGTTTCATCTTTTGAGAGATATATAATCTTCTTAGTTGAGTAGGAAATTAATAGTCTTCTCAGTTCTATTAATCATATGGAGTCTATTTTCACAATTTTTAGTTTTCATAGATATTTTGTTATCACAATCAATCTTTTAGATCATAAAAAGGAATTAGTATTACAAGTAAGAAAACAGTTTTCTTCAACCAATTACATATCATAATCTTATTAATTCTTGCAGCTTTTACTATCATAAAGTACATTTGTTTAATGCTTATTCTTTTCTATACAATAAAAAAGATTATAAAGAAAAGGAAAAATGTATTAAAGTTAAAGATTAAAAATATAATACAAAGCTTAAGATATAAAAAATCAAGTTCGTGTCAATGATAAGAATGATTAAATGACTATAAAGAATCCAAAAAAGACAGAAGCTCTTGTATGTTTTTCCTAGTACTAGAGAAAGTATTAAGTAGCCTAAGAAGATAACTCATAAGGTAAATGTGTTCTTGTTTAATAAGAATACCATTAACTCAAAGATTATAACTAGTATTGACAAGAAGGTTATAGTTAATGGTATATATTCTCGACACAATATTAATAACAAGCAAGGTGAATGTCTTTCATTGGTGGTACTACTCTTTTTATTTAAAATAAATATTAGTATTAAACCACAACTCTCTATCTTCAATTCTTTTGTTATTTTATGTTTAAGCATAAATGTTTAAAAGTAATGTAAATTTTTTTTAGATAGGAACTTTTCCCCTACTAATAAAAACTTTCATCCTCTTAGTTTCTCAAGGTATTAATTGTAAGGTTATACACTTGAGTAGATAGTCCCAAAATTAAAAATATTTTTTCTTCTATATTTTTTTTATGATGTCTACTCACTGGCAAGCTTATGATGTACTCTGAATTTTCTTTCCTCATTATTAATATTTTTTGGGATCTAACACCCCCTAGGTATTAGGCACTGAAAGCTCATTGGCATATTGTGTATTACATTGGTTATGGTATGCTTTTTGGGATACATTGTATTTTTGTAAATTAATTTTTTATATTTATGTTTAGTTTTATATTTATGTTTAGTTTTTAGTTTTATTTTTATCTTATGTTTTAAAGGGTCTCATGTTTTGACCACCCACAAGGACTAGTTGGTCTAAAAAAGGTCTTAATTATCTAAGATGTTATCATCAAGCCTCACATGATCTTGGATGAAACAACACTAAAAATAATCCCATATGATTCACCTACACTGTCATTTTGAATCATAAAACCAACCACAAGAATAATCATAGGTGATGTGAATTAGCATTCATTGGTCAAATAGTCCCTCACAAAGTTTAACCATTATTATAATCTATGCACACTCATAAGCAACATGGATAGAGTATGAAAATCAACCCTATCCTCCATAATGCCACATATTGACACACAAACCAAGCTGCTAGGGGTATAATCATAGGTGACATGGCTCAAGTACTAGAGGCTAACCTAGACTCCCCCATAATTCCTACCCATTAATCCCATCAAATCCATAATAAAGAGGTTGAAAATGGCTAAAAATACTTAAATCAAGATAAGTGAAGTTGAAAACTATCTAGTGGATGCGTAAATAACATAAATTGAATAAAAACAAAAGATCATGAGTTGACCATGACCTATAGTTTGAAGTATAACATTGACCACAACTCATGGTTAGGTCATCATGTACATCAATATGTTGTCATGACTAATAAAAAATTGTTATTTTCCATTTTTGTTGGATCATGATTCATGGTTAAGTCATAGTCTAGACCATGACATCGCCATGAGTCATGGTGTATGCCACAACTTAGAGAATGTACATCTGAGCTTAGATTGTAGGTTCCTACAAGACCATGACCTATAGTTCAATTGTAGTTAGCAACCATGGCCTCACCACAACCCATGATCTTTACTAGTGCCTTCATCATGAGCTATGGTAATCATACCATGAGTCATGGTGGTAATAAATGTCATCAAAGACATGTCAAAAGACATAGGAAAAGACCAAAAATAATTGCAAAATGATATCAAATTATAGCATGAATGTTCCAAGAGATATAACCACATAAAGAGCTACATGTACATGAAATTATAAAGATGATAAATAACATATCAATATCATTACAAGGCGATAAAGCTTAGAATTGATTACTCTACCTTTGCAACTAAGAGACCTACGAAACATAAGATTAGATCCACTAAATCATTAATGCAATAATGAGATTACCAACAAGAAAGAGTAACTAGCATGAATAATCAAAGATTGCATGTAAAATAAAAATCCTAGTTTTATACATAATCCCTAAGTTTTCCATATCAACATAGAAACAATGGTTCATAATAGAATATTGATGAGTGGTAGAGTAAACTCTACATCTAACCATATAGATCATAATTATTCATACATATTCAAATCAAATTCCATAGGCTCATGCTAGCAAAATTTCTAAGATAACTAAGCATACGATTGTTGATCATTGTCTTCCCAATCATAACTTGTGTTAGTTCAAGTAGTATGGTTAATTGTGATTAGATCATATGATAATTTCATTATTATTTAAAATATTAAAATATTTAAAAGATAAAAATATTAAACTAATTAACTAAGTGCAAAAAAGAAATCTAAACTAGCCTAAGCATTGAGTATTTGTTCCCACCTTTAATATATATCCTAAACTTATACTAACATTACCTGGCTACAAAGTGTTCACTATTGGGTGCCAGAACTGTACACTATTAGGATTACCAAATATTAATATGTTATGTTTAAGGTTGTTGTACTCAAGTACTATTACTCAAACAAATATTTAACCACTAAGTGCATAACAGTAAATAGTATAAAATTTGAAGTATTGAAAATGAAGATAAAACATTAGTTCAAGTGCTATAATAAATGGAATCAATTTCAATTTTATTATCATCATCTATATGTGACTAGGTACATTGTATAGTCAAATAAAATTCCAAAAAATTAACTCAATCCATGCTATCGACACTCACAGAAGGAAAATTCTAACTTTCACAAAATGAAACTACAAGAGTTCAACTATACTACTGACCAAAAGGTGTTATAAATACCGTGGATATGCATGTTTATATAAGTAAAATATAAGATATCATTCACACATGATAGGATGCATTGATGTGTAAGCATCAATGAGGCTGCATTGATGCATATGCATGGCTAAAATTGACCAAATTTGGGGATGTATGGAGCTAACTTATTAACTGACAAACTTGACAAGACATGAGTGTCATATTACAATACAATTATTTTAGTAATTTTAATGAAGCTTGAAAAAATTAGATACTTAGAAAATAAATTGGTTGCTATGTACAAATGTGAGCAATGTAGATGATTTTAAGTGATGCCAAGACATGGAGATTACTATGGCTCCGATGGTACTCATTCTATCTTGGTTCTACTAGTTGTCTTGGTTGTATAGCCATTTTTTATATGACTTCAAATATCTTGAAGGCATCCAATAATACCTTTATCATCTCCTTCTCACTAGAAGAATCATTAATGACCCAGGAAACACCACCTATAGTGGTTCATGTAGGCACATCCCATGGGCAATGCAAGGTTGGGAATAATTCTTTGGCATTCATGAACCAAGCTACAAATTATTTATGTTCAATGTGGAACATAAATACTATCTTTTGTAGTTCCTAATGATCTTTCATTTATTTATTTTTTAAATTCCTTTTCACTAATTTCTAATCTTTGAAACATCTTTTAAGAACCTAAAGCTCCACATTAGCTATCTCTAGCTTCTACTTAGTCTCTTTATTTAGCTTGAGGTCTACCTTATATAGAAGGTAGAAGCTAACTACCTACTTCTCAAGTTCAAATCCCAGTCATCTTATAGTTGACATCACTAGGTTCACATAATGATGATTTGCCAATTTGATGTACTCTATCATATCCTTGATCTTCAACTCCTTTATCTGAAATTTGGCCTTATTGTATACATTTAGCTTATCAAAGATAGGCTGCCACACATTGCCATGTTGTTGGAGATGTTATAGGGTATTTTTCATTCTTAACTTTATCAATTCTATATCCTTCTTATTTATCTTCTTGAGCATCTTAACCTACTTCCTAAAATGATTTTTTATCTTCTCATATTTTCATATCTCAATTTTCTAAGCAATAGTCTCAATAGTTATCTTTTGGCATATGGCATGTACCTCCTCCATTAGAAAGCTTTAGTTTTTTATTATCAACCTCCTCACATCCAAGCTCACCATGGTGAGTTATTCTTGCTATTACTTGAGGTATTCTTCTAACTATTCCTTTTGTTTCTATACTTTCAATAAGTATCAATTTTCTTTTGTAAGTAGCTTATTTTCTTTGTGCATCATAAAGAGATTATTGTTTGTAATATTCAAGATGGGGTTTAAAAATGACACATTTGAAACCATTATTTCTTTCTCATCCTTAGCAACCTTAAGTTTCTTTTTAAGCTCTTAGAAAGCTTCATCCCTTGTTAGGTCAGGTCATAGAATACCAAGATTGGATATGTGGGTTCTCAAATTAGTAACTTTCACTATCAACCTTTGATTCATGACAGTAGCTTCCTCCAATTCTGCTTCTATGACTAGGTCTTTGTCCTTTGTCTCCAATAACTCTAACTGGATAGTAAAAATATCTTCTAGAATATCAAAAATTTCTAGAATTAATCACCTAATACTTACTAGCCATTCTAGTGCCTCCTCTGGTTGAGCTGTTGTCATACCCCTACTTCTAGATCTTTTAGATACTTGAATATCTATCATGGTAGAAACATTTAGCACAGATGCTACAAGAGACTTTAGTGCTTCACCAACTCTATCCACAGCCATCTCACTAGTTATCTCCTAGCTCTAGTATGGCATGATTAGAACTATTGCATCTTCCCCCTTCTTCAATACTACAAGGAAGGTCATATCATTGCCTGAGATTTCTAGAAATTTTTTAGTAGGAAAGGATACCATGACTTCCTTTGCTATAGGACTAGTACAAATAGCATCTTGGATGAATTGAAAGGAGGATATATTTTTGAAATCATCTACTAGCCAATTGATGATCCTACTAACCTAATTCAAGTGGCTCATTGCCAAATGGTATACTGATGGTTTGCTACCACAATATTCTTGTTGTTTCTATTACTTTCTAACTTACCTAGGGATTTCTACAACTCTAGTGGTTTCATGTATAGGAGATAATAATGGTGGTGCTTCCACATGAAATTTAGAAAATCCCTTATCCTCATCATCTCTTGCCATGATGCAACAAGATCCCTACGAAGCATGTCATTTGCATAACAAGCTATTCCTTCCCTTTTATATAATTTTCTGATTAGGAATAGAAATGGAAGTATCTTCTTGTCTTTCTTATTTTCCTTCAATCTCACTTCAATCTTCAAGAAGATTAATTGGAATAGGTTAATAGGTAATTTCCAACTTAAAGAGGTAGACTCCTAGGCAAGAAAAGATGTAACCTTACTTGGTCATACTATGGGATTCAGATGGTAGGCCACAATCTTTAAGTACATCCTCTTTGCATTGGTGAGAGCACCACACTTCTTACTGCTAACTTCATAATAACATTATGTCCATTCCTTCTTTACATCAACATCTACTTGATTAGATACCTCTATAAGCTTTGTCCCAACATTGGATAATCCTAATGTCTTCACTATGACCTCCACCGAGTAGAAGATTGTAATATTCTTTATCTTAACTATCACATCTCCCTAGCAATTATTGTAGAATAGATACATCTCTTCAAGGTACCATTCTCCATTAGTAGAAATGGTGAACTATAATGGTACTTTCTACAACTAGGCTTGAACTTTCTCTAGTATGAACTCAACAAAAGATCTACAATTTGGTTCTTGAAGAACCATACTATAGATCACCTTGCCATAGATTTTATCCACACATGCCCTTGTCAAGGTAACTTCTAGGTTTGACCTAGGTCTAGGCACTTCATTATGCCTACACTATCTAATTTCAGTCATGAAAATCTATCAAACAAATTCCATCTCTAGTTTCACCTACAATGATCCTGTAGCATGAGTTTCTTTGGTGTCTTGTTTGACTTATTGTCATTGTCCTTCTCTTGGGCACTTCTTCCTTGGTTGTAATGGTATACTTGCTTAAGGATCTCATTTGGGAGCCATCTACAATCACATGGATGATCATGAATTAGTCTCTATTACATAGTCATAAGCATAGGTACCGTTCGATCATTCATTTGTTACCTTAATTTCAAAAAAAAATATGGCTCTAACACCCTTAAGTGATTATAGATTTGTGTGATTCAAAACTATAATGTAGTTTATATTTGTAATTTTTTTTATTTTTCTTAATCATTTAATTAATTTTTACCATTAATGATTGTTAATGCCTCAATTATGTTATCACTACTGATGAGTGGCGAGGTACCCCTACACTCAACCATACGAATATGAGTGTAGCACGCGCGATCCAGTCAAACTCTACAGACTAAGTGCCTACACACCTTATGGAACACTTAAGGTTAATTATTCATTGTCTTCTCATACTTACTTGTATTTTTCATGGTTTTATGGTTAAGTAAGTCTGAGGTATATTATTTTTATGTCTTTTCAGTTTTATTTGCTATGCTGATAAGGTGAAGGATGAAGAGACTAATTGACTAACTTTAACTTAATTAACTAAGCCTTAATTAACCTAGCATCAGTATCTGTTCCCACTTACCGTTCACCCTAAACCAATGCAACCTTGATTACCAAACACTAGTCATTGCTGGGATCACCAAGCATAACGCACGTGCTCAAAGTGGTCGTACTGAAGCACTTAACTAGGAGAGAAGGGTTGAGAGAGAATTAATTACTAATAAAGCATTTAAATGGTAAACAATAAATAACAGTAAATAAAGTCCTATTTAGCCTATTCCATGCACTGCAAGGTTTATCCAAGAAGTTTGTCTTTATTTCCGTACACAAACTTGTATTCAGGTACAATATTTTCTCGAATAAAGATCCATTCACTTTGGAGCTCCTACTACGGGCACATGGAAATTATTCTATCTCTGGAGAGGTAAAACTTCTAGAGTTTCGCTATGTGATGAGACGCGATATCGCATGCACCGCGATATCGCGTACGCGATATCGCACCCATCGCGATATCTCGTAAGCGATATCGTGTCATCCCCTGCGATATCTCGTACGCGATATCGTGGTCCACCGCCAAATCTATAAATAAGAGGTGGCACTCCCCTTATTTCCCATCTAAATCTAGAAGTAGCGAAGCTCTAGCAGTTTGATCACTCTAGAGATAGATTAATTCTCCATGTGCCCGTAGTAGGAGTCCCCAAGTGAACGGATCTTTATTTGAGCAACTTTGTACCTAAACGCAAGTTGTGTACGGTACTAAAGATGAGCTTTGTGGATAAACCTTGTAGTGCATGGAATAGGATTTTATTACATGTTATTTCTTACCTGTTATTTATTA
>MNCI01006539.1:0-35841 GCA_015680685.1 Gnetum montanum | reverse complement strand
AAAAGTGAGAATTCAAAGCACACCCCTTAGACGGAATAAACTTGGGCTACAAGCACTGGTTATGGAACCAAAGTGTTCCCTCTAACTAAGGTCCTTTTCGCTTCCCATTCTCTTCTTTTTTTTTCCAGAATGGTGGTGACTCTTGGGGTGGCATTATTGTTACTCAAGGGGATGGATTGGCCAAATGCATTGACGCGAAGTCACTGGAAGTGGTTGGTTTGAGACCAGAGTTGGAATGAGATTTGCTAAGTCCCATTAATCATATAACACACAAGGGGCTGTACACCACATTGTCCTTGGGATTCCATTCCATTCTCTTCTCTCCATCCTTCTCTCCATTATTCACCTCATTGTCGATTGTATCATTAGTATATATATTTTGGTTAATGCATTGTTTTTTTTTTGGTAAATTCTTATGGTTAAGACTTTAACTCTTGTTCCAAATGACATTCCCAGAGCCTATGGACTCTTTGAATGTGGGATTGTCAGGGCATTAAGGGCATGAGTTACTTTGGGGAGGACCCACTGACATTCTTATTTGGTGCCTCAGTTAAACTCTTTTCCCTAACATTTTGCAATTAATTATTATTTTGTTCATTACCATCTTGACATTCATTTCATCGATGCTATAGTTGTTCCTTTTTATCTATCTTTCTTTCTTCTTCTTTCCTTTCCCCATTCTAATGCTACTGGAGGTTCACGATTAGTCATGGGGGTACGGGGCATGATTTTTTCGATTTTCTCCTAGCCCTGAAGTTTTTGATTTTTCTTTCTAACCCCTACACCTTCGGCAATCATCACTAATATATCCCCCAATCCAAATCAGCCATACCACAACCTAGCCAATGGACTTACACCGAAGCAAGGTATCAATTGCATGATGATTCATTTACCCTTGCTAATACAAGATTGTGTTGTGTGTGTAGATGGCAATCATGCAAACAACAGATTGGATTTGGAACAAACACTTGGAATGGAGCAATGTTGAAATAGCTATGCAAGGAGCAAGTTCGATGGCGCGCTTATAGATGAACAACGAAAGGTGCAATCTTGGTGTTGGCAGCAGCAACACTTCTTTCTCTCTCTCTTTCTCAACTGCCAACTAATGCTTGATGTCATTGTAATAAGGTGTTCATCCTTGTTGTCATGAACACCAGTTTTGTCAAGTCTTGTAATGAAGATCCATTCACATGTCATCCCATTAGTTCCATTCCCCTCAATAATTCCATACCTTCCCAATATTATTGTAAGGAACTTGAGAATGAGTTTTCATTCAGTCATGGGGGTATGATAAGACGTGATATCGCAGCCATCGCGATATCGTGTTGTCCCCTGCAATATCGCATACGCGATATCATGGTCCACCGTCAAATCTATAAATAAGAGGTGACACTCCCCTTATTTCCCATCCAGATCTAGAAGTAGCGAAGCTCTGGCAGTTTGATCACTCCAGAGATAGATTAATTCTCCATGTGCCTGCAATAGGAGTCCCCAAGTGAATAGATCTTTATTCGAGCAGCTTTGTACCTGAACGCAAGTTGTGTACAGCAATAAAGACGAGCTTTGTGGATAAACCTTGTAGTGCATGGAATAGGATTTTATTACATGTTATTTCTTACCTGTTATTTATTATCTGCAATAGCACGGCATGAGTATGACTTGATTATGAGCATCTACGGATGTGTACGGCTAGTCAAGGAATTGGCTACTCATTACACTTAGGCTAGTTAAGTGCCTCAGTATGACCACTTCGAGCACGTGTGTTACGCATGGTGATCCCAATAACGATTAGCGTTTGGTAGCCGCGGTTTCATAGTTTAGGGTGTGTACGGTAAGTTGGAACGGATGCTGACGCTAGTTAATTTAGACTTAGTTATTAGTTAGAGTTAGTTAGTCTTCTCAACCCTTCACCTCATAGCATAGGAGAAAAACATAAAAAGATATAAAAATCATATACGTTGGGCTTACTTAACCATATACCGTGACAACTACAAGTAAGTTTAGAAAAACAATAAACAATTAACCTTAAGTATTCCATAAAGCGCATAGGCATTTAGTCTGCGGAATTTGACCAGATCGTGCGTGCTACGCTCGTTTCATATGGTTGTGTGTAGGGGTACCTCGCCACTCATCACTATGGTCTAGGCCTAGAATGAGAAATAAGGGAGGGTTTCCTCTTATTTATAGATTTGACGGTGCACTATGATATTGCTTACGCGATATCACAGGGGACGCGATATCGCATCCCCCACGATATTACGGCCCATGCAATATTGCGTCCCATCATACCCCCATGACTGAATAAAAACTCATCCTTGAGTTCCTTACAAAATATTGGAATGGTATGGGATTATTGACTCAAATGGAACTAATGGGATGACATGTGAATGGATCATCATTACAAGATAAGAAAAAACTAGTGTTCACGACAACAAAAGTGAACACTTTATACATTTGACATTAGGCCTCATTTGGCAGTTGAGAAAGAGAGAGAGAAAGAAGTTTTGCCACTATCAATGCCAAGATTGCACCTTTCGTTGTCTATCCATAAGCGCGCCATTGGTCTTGCTCCTTGCATAGCTGCTTCAGCACCACTCCATTCCAAGTGTTCTCTCCAGATCCAATCCCTTGTTGCATGATTGCTATCTGCACACACAACATAGTCTTTATATTGGGGTAAATGAATTTCAATGTAGTTGATACCTTGCTTCAGTGAAAGGTCCATTGGTTGAGTTGTGGTATGGCAAATACGGGTCTAGAGATATATTCATGGAGACTACCGAAGGTGTAAGGGTTAAGAGAAAATCGAAAAAATTTGGGTCCGGACCCCCATGACTAAGAGCAAACCTCCAGTAGCGATAGAATGGAGAAGGAAAAGGAATAAGAAAGATGGAGAAAAAGAGATAACTATAACATTGATGAAATGGATGTCAAGATGGAAATGAACAAAATAATATAGATTGCAAAAATGTTAGGGAAAAGAATTTAACTGATGCACCAAATAGGAATGTCAGTGGGTCCTCCCCAAAGCAGCCTCATGCCTTTAATGCCCTAACAAACCCACATTCAAAGAGTCCGTAGGCTCTAGGAATGTCATTTGGAATAAGAGTTAAAGTCTTAACCTCAAGAAGTTACCAAAAAGAAAATAATGTGTCAACCAAAATATACACTAATGATACAATCGGCAATGAGGTGAACAATGGAGAGAAGGATGGAGAGAAGAGAATGGAATGGAATCCCAGGAACAAGGTGGTGTACAACCCCTTGTGTAGTTCATGATTAATGTGACTTAGTAGATCCCATTCCAAGTCTAGCCTCAAACAAACCACTTTCAGTGACTTCACATTAATGCATTTGGCCAATCCATCCCCTTGAAGTAACAAGAATGCCTTCACCCAAGAGCCACCACCATTCCGACGAAACAAAGGAGTAGAGAATGGGAAGTGAGAAGGGTCGTAGTTAGAGGGAACATTTTTATTTTAGTTCCATAACCAGTGCTTGTAGCCCAAATGATTATTTTGTCTAAGGGGTGTGCTTTGAATTCTCACTTTCTCTTCTCTTTCTTTTTTTCTCTTGTTTTTTGTTTTTTTTTTTTTGTTTTATGTGTTTATACGTGAGAACCATACCATGTAGAGACTTTGTTATTTTTATTTGCTCAGCTTCCCGATAATTGGGTAACATCGAAGTGGTAATAAAACTCAAGAAGAAAACATCCAAGCACCCAAGAGAATGGCCAACACAAATGCATCAAGTTCCCTTGAAGTCACACCCTTTTCAATCCTTGAGTCTGTCCTTAGTTTAAGAAATGCCCAGTCACCGATTCATTATAGTTCTTATGTAGAAAGGGACTATACATTTCCAAGCTGAGAGAGACCATAGAAATTTGTGGATGGATGGATGAAGTGGACTCATTGCCTATCATATCAAAAGAACCATACCTTAGTATCAACATCATGACTTAAAGATAAAAACCAAACATTAGCAATCAATATAAAAATAGTTCATACCATCATGAAGAACACTTATTGGGTGACAAACTTACAAGATGGATAACACACACACACACACACTCACAAAAAAATGAAAAAGTATAATGATGTTGGAAAACAAAAACAAAAAAAGAAATTTGTAAAACAAAAATGTGTAAAACAAAAACTTAAAAGAACTTAGGGCCCCAAATAATTAGCATAGGTGGCCATCTCCCCCATGACTGAATGGAAAGGAAGAGATCTGAAATAATGAGCACCTGTTTGAATTTCTTAAAAGTGTCCAACTTCTTCCAATTGATGTTCTTAGATTAAGGGATGGAAGTTGGCGATGCTCATATTCCAATGTATCTATGCCTTCGTTGAGGGCATGAGTTGTTCCCCCAGTTCGTTCCATGCACATTGGTGGATTTCTCTTTCGACTAGCTATCAACCACGGGGTGTCCACTTGTTGTGTGGTTGCTACATACAAGCACCTTTGTCTCAGAGTTTCTAGGGCACACCTGTTGCATGTAGGAGATGTGGAGCATTCCTCCATGTCATCACCCGATGAGTCACTGTATGCGATGCATGGAACTTTCTTCTTCTTGATCTTTCCATAAATGTTTACCTTAGATATCTCTAAGGAAAGATCGTGGATCCCTAGGCATGCATCTACTGTACTCAGCCATGCCCTTCCCATTATAATTGGAATGTCCCCTTCGTTGCTATTGACCTCTATCACCAGGAAATCAGCTGGGTATGACCAACCACACACAGTGGTAATGATGTCCTCTACCAATCCTAAGGGAATGGTGATGGACTGGCCAGCCAGCTCTAGTTGAATGTTACTCTTCTTGAGTTGGGGCAGGTTCCAGGCTTGATACATTTCTCGTGATATTAAGTTGACTCCCAAACTTGAGTCAAGAAGAGCCTTATGTGGTTCGTTCCTGGTGACTTGGAGGTAAATTAAGGGACTTCCAGGGTCAGATAGTTTTCTGGGAAGGTGGCCTACCTTGATCCAGTCAGTTACGGTATGTGTTAACATAACCGTATGCGTTGAGCTCTAGTATTGGTTTGAAGGGAGCTCCAAAGCCTTATGTGTTGGAGAAGCGTACATAGACTCAACTGCTTGTGGTTGTGAGAGCTTGTCTGGGCTTTTGGTTCTGAATAAAGGTCTTATTTTCTTGTGGTCTTCAGAACCAGCAGCTGGTTGAATATTCACAGCTCTCGTAGCATTACATTGCTATGGTTGAGTGGGGAGTTCCCCTTGCATTGTTGGAGCGGGTGGTATGGGAACTAACGGTACGAGAGAGGCGGATGGATTTGGAGGATGGTATGGATGTGGAGCATCTCTCGGAGGAGAAGGATTCCTTCTAAAGTTCTCCTAAACTTGGTAGTGAAGTTGTGGAGTTTTGTGGCCCATGGAGTCACTTGGAGAAACCGGCTGCTGCATGTAGTAGCCATAAGGATTGGGTTGCTGGTAAGGGTATTGTTGCCTAGGCAATGGCATCCCCCATGACTCTGGGTGTTGCCACTACTAGTGTTGCTTGATAGGTTCTGGCGAAGTTCCACTTCAATGATACGTTAACAGTTGGTGGAACTACCTTGGGTTACCTTGGGGATAAGATAACCTTTGGGGTGTCTATCGTCTGTTAAGTCTCGGGTTGAGTGCATACACCCCAGACTCTTGTAGATGTGAGATGATTGGACAACATCCCTTATGATGGTTATCTTGGCAGATCTCACATCCACCATCATTGTCTGTATCTGAATCCACAACCTCATCGAAGATATTCATTTTTCCCTTACCCTTGTTACGTGTAGGGTCTGAATCTCTCCGTTTTTTCTTGTCCTTGTCACTACTTCGTTCCTCCTTAGACTCTTCTACGATTTTCAGGATAGTTTCAATTTTACTGTCTAACGAGCTCCATACTTCATCTACCTTAGCTGATACTTCTGTTGTTAGCTTTTGAAGTGGTAAGATTTTTCTATTCACCAACTCCTCGAGTGGTGACTCATCCTCTTCATCTCAAAATCTCACTCCCCTCTTCCGGAGGGAAGGATCACGGTTATATTCTTCCGTGCTCTCTCTTTTTCGTAGCTCCCCTTCTTCTTTAGCTACTTGCTCCAAAAATCGGTGAATTTCATGGGACCTAAGTTTTGATAATCTCCCTTGGGCATAAGTCCCAAGGGTTCTCCTAGTTTCGTACCTTAGCCCATCTACGAGATGGTGGAGTTGATCCCATTGTGCGTAACCATGGCCCAGGCAACAATGTAGCAATGCGTAGTAGTGGCCCATGGTAACATCCAAGGGTTCATGATTACCCTACTTCCATCCTTGCATCTTCTTACACAAGTTAGACACTCTAGAGTACGTTTGGTATTTATCATTGAAGAGTTCTAACATCGTACTCCACCTTCTAATGGTTTTCGGTTCTAAGGACCAGTACCAACTCTCTGCTTCCTTTATGAGTATCCTAGGAAACAACTTTAGTTTCTGCCACTCTTTTTCTATGTTTTACAAGGCGTAGGCATCGTGGAATTCTTGTAAATGATTTTGTGGATCAGCATTGTATCCCCCTTCGAAGCGTGGGATATTGTTCATGTCTAAGCACTTGATCCGGCTATCTTTTTGATGCCTTGCTGGTATTCTTACAGCCTCAATTATATTTAGCATGCTTCGGGTGGCAAGTAGGGGTTCATCATGATCATCTCTTTCATGACATCTATGATGTCTACGTTGGCCCCTACTTTTCCTTCTACCATGCCTAGACTCTCTAGACTGCCCTCATCCTCTCTCTCGACTCTCTTGTCAAGGTCTTTCATTTTGCTTACCCTTATCCTCACCGTTATGCTCTTTATGACTACGCCCTGATGTGGAAGGAGAGGGTGAATGATGAGATGAAGGAAAAGAAGAAGGAGAACCATCACCATGACAATGTTTCTTACCCTCTCTTCTGTGGCTGCGGCCCCAATCGTGATGACGATCTAAGTGCCCATCCTTGTCATGTGTTTTTGTTTCCTCAGTGAACAATTGGCATTCATGGGGATCAAAACCAAGGTTGTGTATCATGGAGCATAGGTTCTGATACCCCACCTCCTCACTATTGTTAGGAGGGGAAACGTCATTTGATAGAGAACCTGTTACAAGTGGTTCACCATCTCCAATTTCGCTTAGGATAGGCGGGACCCCTTTTCCCTTCAACAATGTATGGTGGCTCTTCTTCCTCAAGTCCCTTAAATGTTGTGCTAATGTGGGATGGTAATCCCTTGTGTCAAAATCACCTATAACATATTTACCATAGAGCTGTGTCATGCTTATCTGTGCTAAAGCACGGAGGAGCATGTTGGGGACTACACGATCTAGAGGTAACACTATGTTACCTTGCAAATATCTCCAGCACATCTATTCATCCTGATGGAGGATAAAAGTATAATTGGGTATGTACCCATCGGGATGAGTATATACCACTCGGTATTGTTGAGGAACTGGCAGATTTTGGTTATGTGTTTTAGACTGCCGACTATTTCTTGTATGATCTATAGGTGGTGAAATGCTTTTGTTCGAAGAAGAAGACATTGTTTCTTATTTAGTGTGCTAATTAGTCGTTATATAATCTTTAATTTAATTAACCCTAAGGTTCGTTTAGCACAAAAACACTTAGTCCTCGGCAATGACACCAATGATGAGTGGCGAGGTACCCCTACACTCAACCATACGAATACGAGCGTAGCATGCGCAATCCAGTCGAACTCCGCAGACTAAGTGCCTACACGCCTTATGGAACACTTAAGGTTAATTATTCATTGTCTTCCCAGGATTACTTGTATTTTTCACGGTTGTATGGTTAAGTAAATCTGAGGTATATGATTTTTATGTCTTTTTGGTTTTATCTCCTATGCTGATAAGGTGAAGGGTGAAGAGACTAATTGACTAACTTTAACTTAACTAACTAAGCGTTAATTAACCTAGCATCAGTATCCATTCCCACTTACTGTTCACACCCTGAACCAATGCAACCTTGGTTACCAAACGCTAGTCGTTGCTGGGATCACCAAGCGTAACGCACATGCTCGAAGCGGTTGTACTGAAGCACTTAACTAGGAGAGAAGGGTTGAGAGAGAATTAATTACTAATAAAGCATTTAAACAGTAAACAATAAATAATAGTAAATAAAGTCCTATTTAGCCTATTCCATGCACAGCAAGGTTTATCCAAGAAGTTCATCTTTATTGTCGTACACAAACTTGTGTTCAGGTATAATATTTGCTCGAATAAAGATCCGTTCACTTTGGAGCTCCTATTGCGGGCACATGGAAATTATTCTATCTTTGGAGAGGTAAAACTGCCAGAGTTTCGCTACGGTCTAGGCCTAGAATGAGAAACAAGGGAGAGCTGCCTCTTATTTATAGATATGACGGTGCATTGCGATATCGCGTACACAATATCGCAGGGGAAGACGCGATATCGTGTACGCAATATCGTGAGGGATGCGATATCGCAGCCCATGCGATATCACGTCCCATCAACTACCTATGTTAGTTACTATGTGATGTTAGACTTTATTAAAAATTTGACATTTAGAGCCCCTATGACATAGAGCTCACAAGATCAAAAAAGAATTGAATTGGATGTTTTAAGGGCAAGTTATCACTACTAGAAGGATAAGGACTCTAAAAACTACACAAACTCCTCATGTGTATAAACGAAAATGATGAAAATTGGACTAAGTGTCATGTGTGTACATATATAATGTTTACCTTGCATTGACATATCTAATTGTGTTAATAAGGATGAATCAACATGGCTAATCAACACAATTTTTCTTAATTTTAAAGTCAAATTTACAAATGCTAGAGTGATTTAAACATTAAAGCATAGCCAAAAAGAAGATCTAAGATTGAGGACAATGATCATAATGTTTCAATGAGGGTTTATGAAAATATAGAACCTTCAAAAATTAAAAATAGACTTCTTGTTCTCAAAGAAAATTCATGAGAAGATGACATAAAATTAAGGATTCATTCATCTTTAAAATTATAGCTAAATATGAATAGACATATGAATGTGGTGCATTGACTAGATGTCTAAGAGTTCCATAAGTGGGTCCTTCCAAAAGCAAGCTCAAGCCCTTGATATCCTTGTATAACTACTTCATAAGATGTCTATAGGTACATTGGAAATTTAATATCAATCCTACCTATAATCCACACTAATGATCCAAGCAAAATTCGATGCTAGATTACCTTACTGATTATCTTTCATTGTAGAGAAGTCACCTTGTCTATGACTGACCCATGAGTGATATCCATTAAGGAACAGTTCAAAACTCAAAAAGATCATCAAGAAAAACAACCATTAGAGTTTAATTTAATTAAAGACACCATACTTATGACTATCACTCATAAGTAAAATCAACTATGCTCCACCTTAACTTCTAATATTAAGTTCAAAGATGAACACCACCAATTAAATCAAATTGAAATTGAATAAATTCATTAAAAATATGGAATATTACAAAGTAGATGTCATCTAATTTATGACCTTTCTCTATTTTCTTCACTGTACAACAACTTCACAACCTAAACACTTTATCAGTTGTTGATTGACACAAAGCATCAACACTCTTCCTTAATAACTCTAAACACAAACAAAGCTTCAATTCAGTGTGGGTTTTCTCTTGGTTTCTCCTCTTCCTAATACATAATTAAGATCCATATTTATACTATAAATTTCATAAAAGAATAATCATTTGAATAATTGATTGATATCAAAGAATTTGATATCAATCAATCTAGATCTCCATCAAAGTAGATCGTTGATTCTACCATCCTCGCTCATTACTGCAAATCACCCCTTTCAACATAACTCGATATCTAAAATTTCTTTTCAAATCATTGCCCACCAAAATTTATCTATCAATCCTTATCACTAACTCCATGTAAATTAGTGTTATTAATATTGATCTACATCACTATCGTGATTACCTGCAATAAATAAGCAAAAGAAGGAAATTAGCACTTATCGATTTAAGCTACTAGAATCAATGATCTTTGATATATGAAAACACTAAAAAATATAAAAATGCTACTTTACAATGTTAAAACTAAAATAATTTCAGGGTTTATCACAACCCCCAACTAGCTTGTCACCGATGCCTAGCCACAAAAGGTGAAATAGATCAAAAAATAATGATATATATAGCTGCTCAGGGAGAAAAATAAAAACATTACCATATGCATGTAAATAAAGTTATGCTTCCATAATTTTGGTATATCATTCAACACACACAAAAAATATAACCATCATTCTATCAATGAATAAGAACATAAAATTAAAATTGTCCACTATCCACTACCTGGAATAGTTACACAGTCATAACATAACAAAATTAAAATTCAGTATTGAGGCTTTGATTAAGCCTCAAAGCCTTCTTCAACTTCCATATACTCCTCAAAATGAGAGGGTTCGTCCCCCTCATTGTCATCATGGATTTGAGTGTGAACATGCTTTTCAATGTCTATCACCCTCTTATCCATAGCAGTGATGGTGGAGGTGATCATTTGGAACACTAAGAGGATCTTCCTCTTGGTGGATTGAAGTTCATGTAGCTAGGAATAAACTTCATCTCAAAATCCATGGAATTCATTAGCCTTTGATGCTAGTGAAGAACCAGGCTTCTGAGACTCCCTTACAAATGATCAACTTTTGTCTAGATCTTTAAAGAATGGCAAAGGTATCTTTCTTCAAAATGAAAAGTGCCTCTTTGTTCCCATCTATAACTCAAGGATGCCACACTTCAACAAAATTGATAAAATAAGAAAATGAAAACATAATTTCAATGCATCATTGTTGTAAAATTAGGTTTGAGATTCCAGTAAAATTCTAAAACCTCTTCCTGTATGAAGTAGTTAAGAGGGGCCCTGACAAAAGCCCCATAGCCCATCGTCTCAAGTTGCTAGAGCACTACAGCATCCATGTGGTTAAACCACTCAATATAGTCAACCTCATGATGCCATGAAGCGATTTTCAACCACTCACTCCCTGGATCCTATAGTAAAACTAAAATGTTAAACAAACTAAAATTATCTATAGACTCCTCACTTAAACCCATACTTTTACATGTTGTTTGACACTAGTGGATTCAGCCATAAATAGGAAACAATTATAGAAACAATAAAAATAACAAAACAAGATTAACATTATTCAAAAAATTCTAAGAGAAGCCACAAAAATTGTGGTAATTTTTCATACTGATTACTACAAAGCAGAAAGCGAGGGTTCATGTGGTCCACAAATCCCAATGATTGTTGTGTTCCTCCCACAATAAGCATAATGACAAAGATTGAAGGATAAATCATGACCCTAATCTCCCAAGATGGAAATCCTAGATCACACTACCCACATTGTAAATAATATGAATGATATATTTGGTTGGAGTAGTGGCTTTTATATAAAAACCACCACCTTACTCATTGGCCTTTTATTATTATTATTTTTAGAATTTTAACACCATCAATAGTGAAGCTTTGATATTAATCAGAATAATTTGGATCGATCTATGTAGTAGTAACTATATAGATCAATATATTACGAATCCAGGTCACAAACATATCAATTATTATTGCAATTGCACTACTAAGATTTGAAACATTGAAAATTTCAAACATATCAATCTTTATTGATTTTAACTATAAACATCGATAAGTCTAATAAAAATATTGATTTTCATCAAAGCCATGCTATTCAGATGCAAAATTTCTACTAAAATTTACTCATGTTTGAACTAGATCGAATGGATTGATATGAATCGATACATTGACAACAATTTAGGTCAATTAAATTCAAATGTATATTGAAAACCTAAATTTTATCTTAGTTGTATCGAACTAGGTCATTGGAATCTAAATATCGTGATTTGGTTTTGTAGTGATACATCAAGCCTTCAATTTCTCTCGATGCAACTTTTACTAGGATGTTTTCTTATTCTCTATGGGCATCAATACTTTGATGTTTATTAATACTTGTACTTAGGCTAATCGTCCTAAATTAAGAAAATTGATATTGATCAATATTATTATAATTTAATATGTAGATTATGTACATATGATTATTCCTATATTGATAATAAATTCTTATTATTGAATAGGAGTTCACATAGAACTCAATTAGGAAAGCCCTTCCTAGGATTAGTTGGACTTACCATCGCCTCACAAGGTTTGCTTCATTAGGTGCAAGAATGTTTTATACACTCTCAATATGAACCTTTCCTATGATATAAGGATCTGAGATACATTTCTTGCATCCAACTCATTCCCTAACTTTTTCTTGGCTCAACCTCCATGTTGGTTATACCATACTATCATATCCTTCATTACATAGTTATCCCCTCCCCACCACCACCACAAATTAAGCTAAGCTATGTATCATACCTAGGTTAATTAGCAAAAAAATTAGAAGAGAAAAAACAACATGGTCAAAGGATATACCAAAAGCAAAAATTTCCCTGGGTTTTATATATCCTAATTATGAATACTGGTCAAAAGGCACTAGGTTAAACAAATGTTAGTATCTATCGATAGTCACCATAGTAGGGATCTTGACCACTAACTCCTATGGAAAGTAATATGGGAAACACATGAAAGACCTATGCACAAAAAGTACCACCAGTCCTAATAGATGACCATGACAATGTAACGTTGGAAGATAAATAAAATGAATTAAAAAAAGAAAGAAAAAAATAAAAAAGAAAAGCAAAAAAAAACAATAGTCCTTTAAGGATGAAGAAGCAAAAGCTAAGGAGCTAAATAAACTAAGCAAAGAAAATTCTTAGAAGTGAGGATGTCTATTAAGAAACTTACTTTAGATGAGCCAATCCTTGACTACCCATGTTATGCCCTAGCTTTAAAGTGGTGGCATCCTTATTATAGTGTTGATCACTACTCCACACATAATCACTCAACTCATAGAAGGATTGTTCATGTGGGATGCTTGAAATTATGAGCTTTGAGCATCTCCCCAACTGTAAGGTTCTTGTGGGAGTGTGGCTTTGCTCATAATTAAAAGGTTCTTTTGGGGCCTTTTTTTTTCTCTTTGTTTATAATATTCATCAAAACTTTTCTTATTTTTTAAGAATTTCTATATTTGGCTAGCTTCAATCATGAGGTTCTTGTTGGAGCTAAATTCATTTTGTATTTTTCAATTAAATGGGTTACTTACATGGATGCTAATCTTGCTTGATATTATTGGATGCCATTACCACCATAGAAGCCAGTCCCAATATAACACATCCTTTCCACCTTATTGACTAATCCTAATAAGTAATCAATAGAAACAAAATACTAATAAATGTTAGCCTAAACTCATCTATTTTACCTCCTTAACTTATGAACTTTGTACTTAAAGACAATTGTTTGAAAAATGATAAAGTTTGTTATGTGTAATTTACTTATTAATCTAAGGCTTACCCTTAGTTGCATTTTTAATTTAAACCAGCCTATCTCAAGGTTTGAGGATTTTTCCTTCTCCCTTGCATTCCAAACATTATGCAAATGAATTCTTTAAAGTCCCAACTATAATAGAAGATGCTATTCTCTTCTACATTTTTCAAAGTAAAAGTTGTAGACAAGAATTGATTTAATACTTTATACTATTACATAAGAGTCTTGGTGAAGGATATTATCAAGAGTTAGGACTTCTGATGAGTCTTTTTTATTTTCTTCATTTAGATAAGTTGGATTAGTTAATTCTACTAATTCATCTTCCCTAGGTTCTTCAATGTGATGATGATAATATAACTTAAGTCTTTAAAGGATCATCTATAGGTGAAATTAGAACACTGCCCTTAGCATGGGGTTGCACAACTAAATAAGGGCCTTCCCACCTAGTTGTTAACTTCCTTGGAAATTTATGTAAATGCATACTATATAAAAAAACTTTCTCACCTGTGGAAAAATATTTCTTAAAAATATTCTTGTCCTATAGATTCTTCATTTGTTTTTTTGTAATTTTTTGATTGTCAAGAGCATGTAGCCTCATTTCATCAAGGTCATGTATCTAACTTATTCTAGAGACATGGTTTATGTCTTCATCAAAATTTAATGGTGGGGCTAACTTTAAAGATTGATATTTAATTTTAGCAAGTAATAAACATTGCTTACCATAAACCAATTGATAAGATGAATATCCTAAACTTGGTTTATATGTAATCCTATAAGCCCAAAGTGCATCATGTAATTTTTTTGATCAATCATTCTTTTTAGTGCATATAGTTTTTGTTAATATATTTAAGATAAATCTATTTGCATTTTCTACTTCACCATTCATTTGAGGATGATAGGAAATAGTTATCTTGTGTTGGATTCCACATGACTTAAGGAATGTTTTCATTATTTTATTTACAAAGTGGGTTCCTTGATCACTTATGATTGCTCATGGAATTCCAAAATTTGTTAAAATATTTTCTGAAAGGAATGCAAATACTACCTTAACATCATTTTTTGGGGTCGCTTTAGCTTCAACCCATTTAGTAACATAATCTATATAGATCAAAAGATATTGACATCCATTAGATGGTGGAAATGGTCCTAAAAAGTCTATGCCCCACACATCGAATGATTCAGTTATTAAAATTGGATTTAAAGGCATTTCTTCTTTCTTTGTTATGGTTCCCATTCATTGAAATTTATCACATTCCTAGACATACTTATGAGCATCTTTAAAAATTAAGGGCCAAAAAAATGAAGCATTTTTATAGCTGTGTATTTGTTATCAAAGTGTCCACCTCCAAAGTCATCATGGCACATGTGTAGAATTTCTTGTTGATCATCCTCAGTCATACATCTTCTTGCTATATTATATATACATATTTGATAAATATTGAATACTCCAAATGTACCTAGATATAGTACATAAGAAAGATTTCTTTTCTTCCTTTGTCCAATTAGTAGGGATTTTCATAGTAGCTAGATAGTTTTCTATATCAACAAACCAATGATCCTTCTTGGTAGGAAAGAGTTGTTCATCAAGGAATTCATCATGAAAGACCCCGTGTGTTCTATTTTCATCTTTATTTTCTAATTTTAAAATATTATCTGCCACTACATTTTTCCAACCTCTTTTATCTAGAATATCAAGGTCAAATTCTTGGAGTAATAAGCACAATCTCACAATCCTTGCATCTTCTATTTTCTTAGTAGCCAAGAATTTAATGGCTAAATGATCAGTATACACTCTAGTTTTATATCCTATTAAATAATATCAAAATTTATCTAAAGCATATACAATAGCTAACAATTCTTTTTCTGTAGTTGTATAATTTAATTGCACTTGGTCTAAACTTTTAGACACATAATAAATAACTAATGGCTTATGATCAATATATTGTCTTAAAACTACCCCTACTACAATGTCACTAGCATTACACATTAAATCAAATGAAAAATCCCAATTAGGTGCATTTAATATAGGAACAGTAGTTACTCATTTCTTTAATTCTAAAAATTCTTCTTGACAATCATTGGTTCATACAAATGAAGCATCCTTTTCTACGAACATGTATAATGGTTTAGTAATTTTTGAAAAGTCCTTGATGAAACTTCTATAGTATCTATCATGTTCCAAAAAGGATTGGACAATTTTTAAATTAGTCAAAACTAGGAGTGTGGATATTACATTTACTTTTTCATCATTTATTCTTATCCCATCCTTAGAAACTACATGTCCTAATACTATGCCATTTGTAACCATCAAGTGACTCTTTCCCCAACTTAATTTTAAATTTTTATTAATACATCTATCTAAGACACATCATAAATGTTGCAATGTTTTTTCATAAGTGTCTCCATAGACCAAAAAGTCATCTAACATATCAAAGAATATTGATATCATAGCTCTTTGGAAAGTAGCAGGTGCATTAGAAGAACATGTGAAAGTTGTTTTATGCTAGTCTTCAGGGGCAATGGCTACTTGATTGTAACCACTAAATCCATCCAAAAAATATTAATATTCATGTCCTTCTAATTTTTTCAAAATTTGATCTATGTATGACAATGGAAAATGGTTGTTCTTTGTCTTTTGATTTAACTTTCTATAATTTACACAAACTCTCCATTTTCTATCCTTTCTTGGGACTACAATAATTGGACATACCCATATGCTATCAACTATTGGATAAGTAATCCCTTCTTTCCAATGTTTTGAGATTTCCTCCTTAACAATCTGTTTGAGCGCTAGATTACATTGTTTCCTACATAGATATGGTGTTTGCAAATGTTGGGTGAGATTGCTTGATGAAGGTCCTCATAACTCCATGCAAATAGCTTAAATTTTCTACGAAAGACTTCAAATAATTTTGCTTCTTACTCATCAGTCAATTGAGAATTTATTATTAGTGATTTATTTGCTCTAGAAAAATATACTTTAGTATACTAGGTAATTCTCTAAGATCCAAAGAATCATTATCTAGAGGTTGAATTATTTCTCCAATATTCCCTAAGCCTAAACTCAAAATTTGGTCAAGGAAATCTTGTTGATACTTTGTAGATAGGTCTAAAGGTCCTTCCTCAAAATTATTTAGTACTAAGGTTTCTCTCTCTTGTGCCATAGCTAAAGTGGCTATTGTGTACAACATTCTTGCCCCCTTTAAGTCATTGTTTAATTGGTCCTCTTTCACCTTATCATATATATTGAGCACAAAAGTAAGATTAGTAAAGGATAATTAAAGTTGTCCTAATCTACAATTAATTACTACATTTTTTGCTAATCATGGTCTACCTAATATGATAGGGAAACAATCCAAGTCTTTGACTTCCAAAACTACAAAATCAATTGGGTATTTTTCTTTCTTTACTTCTATTATCGTATCTTCTATTATTCCTATGGGTTTTACATTAGATCCATCAACCAAATGTATTATCATCTTTACTCGCTTTATACCCTCTAAATCAAGTGACATAGCCATTTCTAATGACATGATATTAATACTAGCTCCTAAATCCAATAAGGCATTTTTAATGCTTGTCCATTTATTTTAATTGGAATAGTAGGAACTTCAAGATCTTGATATTTTAAGACTTAATGACTTTTTATAAGTTGAGAAAGATAATCAGCTAAATAAACCTATTTAGGAATCTTCTCATTTCTTCTCTTAGTGCATAATTCCTTTAAGTACTTAGCATATAGAGGTGTGACTTTTACAACTTGTTCCAAAGGGATATGCAAATATAATTCAATCAACATTTTTTCAAGATGGGCTTCAGTTGTAAAATCTTCTTGTAACCATTTAAGAAAAGGAGGTAAATTTACTTTTCTAGGACGTGTTGATTGTTCCTTTTTCTTAATTGGTTGATCTTCCTCTTCCTCAATCACTATGTGTGGCAGGATTTCTTCTTGTGTTACTATTTCTTGAAATCTAACCTTCTTTTCCAGCTCTATCATTTTTCCACTTCTAGAGTGATGGAATGTAATTGTTCTTTTCCTTTCCCTTGATATGTTGGATTTGGTTTAGGTTGGAATGGTAGTTCATTCTTAGTTAGGTCCTAAAATGTTCTTCATGTTTCACTCATGAACTGTCTACTTTCCTCAATGAAGGAAGTAAGGTGATGGGACACGATATCGCATAGGCAGCGATATCGCGTCTTTCCCTGCGATATCACGTACGTGATATCGTAGTCTGCCGCTAGTTCTATAAATAAGAGGTGGCTCTCCCTTGTTTCATCATCTAGATCTAGACCTTAGCCAAACTCTTACCATTTTTCTATTCTAGAGTTAGAATAATTTCCATGTGCCCGCAGTAGGAGTCCCAAAGTGAACGAATCTTTATTCGAGCAATTCTGTACCTAAGCACACAATTGTGTACGGAAATAAAGATGAACTTTTGGATAAACCTTGCAGTATATGGACTAAGCTAAATAGGAATTTAATTATTGTTAATTGTTTAAATGCTTTCTTAAGGACTTAATCTCTCTCAACCCTCAACACTCCTAGTTAAGTGCATTCAGTACGACCACTTTGAGCACGTGCGTTATGCTTGTTAATCCCAGTAATGAATAGCATTTGGTAATCCTAGAAGGTTACATTGGTTCAGGGTGTGAATGGCAAGTGGGATGGATACTGATTCTAGGCATTAGAACTTAGTTAGTTAAAGTTAGTTACTTAGTCTCTTCACCCTTTCCTTCATTAGCATAGGTAATAAAACATAAAAGATATAAAAATCACATACCTCAAACTCACTTAACCATACAACCGTTGCAAATACAAGTGAGTTTGGGAGGACAATGATTGATTAACCTTAAGTGTTCCATAACACGTGTAGGCACTTAGTCTATGGAGTTTGACCAGATCATGCGTGTAACGCTCGTATTCGTATGGTTGAGTGTAGGGGTACCTCGCCACTCATCATTGGCACCATTGCCAGGGACTAAGTTGTTTGTGCGCTAAGTAGAACATAGGAAATCATCCACATTGTTGGAAAGCTTAAACGAACCCTTAGGATTAATCAGAAGAGAAATTTAAACAACGGTCAATAGCACACCGACAAGATAACAATGTCTTCTTCTTCTCATAAAAGCACTTCACCACCTAGGGATCACACAAGAGACAGTCGGTAGCACAACATACATAACCAAGAACCACTAGTTCCTCAATAGTATCAGGTGGTGTATACTCATCACGATGAGTATATACCCAATTTTACCTTTATCCTCCACCAGTATGAACAATTGCGTTGGAGAGACCTACAAGGTAACATAGTGTTACCCCTAGATCGGGTAGTCCCTAACATGCTCTTACACAGATAGGCATGATGGAACTATACACTGAATACGTTGCATGTGATTACGACACAAGGGATTACCATCCCACAAAGGTGCAACGTCTAAGGGACTCACAGCAAGAGAGTTATCACACATCGATAAAGGGCAAAGAACCCCATAATGCTTCACCTATCATAAGGAAAATTAGGGGTGGTGAACCTATCTTAATAGGTTTTCCACAAAATGATGTTCCCCCTCCTAATGATAGTGAAGAGGTGGTGTATCAGAACCTTCACTCCATGATACACAACCCTGGTTCTAATGCCCATGAACACCAAGTGTTCAATGAGAGAACACACACACAAGATAGGTGAGCATTCTGATCGCCATCACAATCGGGGTTGGGATCACTGAAGAGAAGGTATGAAACATCATCATGGCAATGGTTCTCCTTCCTCTTCCCCTTCATCGCATCACTCACCCTCTCCTTCCATCTTAGGACACAATCACAACGAGCCCAACCGTGAGGATAAGGGTAAGGATAAGAAAAATGAGAGACCTCAACGAGAGAGTCAAGAGCGAGGACGAGGGCATTCTAGGGAATCTAGGCATGAAAGAAGGGAAAGTAGGGAACCGGGTAGGCATCATAGATGCCATGAAAGAAATGACAACAATGAACCCCTACTTGCCACCTGAAGTATGTTAGACATTATGGAGGCTGTTAGAATACCTACAAGGCACCAAAAAGATAGCTGGATCAAGAGACTAGACATGAATAATATCCCATGGTTTGAGGGAGGATACAATGCTAATCCACAAAATCACTTATAGGCATTTCATGATGCCTATGCCTTGTATAATATAGAAAACAAGTGGCAAAAGTTAAAGTTGTTCCCAAGGACACTCATAAAAGAAGCAGAAAGTTGGTACCGGTCCTTAGAATCGAAAACCATTAGGAGGTGGAGTACGATGCTAGAATTGTCTAATGACAAATATCAAACATACTCTCGAGTGTCCAACTTACGAAAATAGATCCAAGGATGGAAGCAGGAAACTCATGAACCCTTGGATGCTACCATGGGCCGATATTATGCACTACTACATCATTGCCCGGGCCATGGTTATGCACAATGGGATCAACTCCACTACCTCGTAGATGGGCTAAGACATGAAACTAGGAGAACCCTTGGGACATATGCCCAAGGGAGATTATCTAAACTTAGATCCCATGAAGTTCATAGATTGTTGGAGCAAGTAGCTAAGGAAGAAGGTGAGCTATGGAAAAGAGAAAGCACGGAAGAGTATAATCATGATCCTTCCCTCTGAAAGAGGGGAGTAAGATTCTATGAGGAAGAGGATGAGTCACCACTCGAAGAGTTGGTGAATAGAAAAACCTTGCCACTTCAAAAGCTAACAACCGAGGTGTTAGCTAAGGTAGATCAAATGTGGGACTCTTTAGACAGTAGGTTTGAAACTGTTTTAAAAATCGTAGAGGAGTCTAAGGAGCAAAGTAGTACCATGATAAGAAAAAGAGGAGAGATTTAAACCATGCACGTAACAAGGGTAAGGGAAAAATGACTATCACTGATGAGGTTATGGACTCTGATACAAATAATGATGGTGGATGTGAGATCTGCCAATATGACCATCCTAATGGATGTTGCCCAATAATCTCACATCTGCAAGAGTCTAGGGTGTATGCACTTAACCCAAGACTTAACAAATGGCAAGCACCCCGAAGGTTACCTTATCCCCAAGGTAAGCCAAGGCAGTTCCACCAACCCTTAACATATTATCCAAATGGAACTCCTATCGAGCATCACCAGCAATGGCAATACCCAGAGTCATGGGGGATGCCACCGCCTAGGCAACAATACCCTTACCAGCAACCAGATCCATATGGCTATTACGTGCAGCAGCTGGTTTCTCCAAGTGACTCTATAGGTCATGTAACCTCACAACATCACTAACAAGTTTGAGAGTATTTTAAGACTCCATCTCCTAGAAGGGATATCCCACATGCATACCATCCTCCGAATCCATCTGCATCTCTTACGCCGATACTTCCACTACCACCCGCTCCAACAATGCAAGGGGAACTCCCCACTCAACCGTAGCAATGCACTGCTACGAGAGCTGTAAACCTTCAACATGCTACTAGTTCTAATAACCATACAAAGAGAATACCTTTTTTCAAAACCAAAAGCCCAAATAAGCTCTCACAACCACAAGCGGTTGAAACTCTAAATGCTCCTCCATCAAATAAGGCTTTGAAGCTCCCTTCAAACCAATAATAGAGCTCAACGCACACGGTTATGTTAACACATACCATCATGGACTGGATAAAGGTGGGCCACCTTCCCAGGAAACTCTCTAACCCCAGAAGTTTCTTAATCTACCTCCAAGTCACTGGGAATAAACCATGTAAGGCTCTTCTTGACTTAGGTTCCAAAGTTAACTTAATATCGGAAGAAATGTATAAAGTCTAGAACCTGCCTCCACTCAAGAAGAGCAATATCCAATTAGAGCTAGCTGACCAATCCATCACTATCCCCTTGGGACTTGTGGAGGACATTGTTACCACTGTGTGTGGTTGGTCATACCCAGCCAATTTCCTAGTGATAGAAGTCAACAACAACAAAGGGGACTTCCCAATTATAATGGGGAGGCCATGGCTAAGTACCATAAACGCATGCCTAGGAATCCATGATCTTTCCTTGGAAATATCTAAGGAAAAAATTTATGAAAAGATCAAGAAGAAGAAAGTTCCATGCATCACATACAGTTATACAAAGGATGATGACATGGAGGAATGCTCAGCATCTCCTGCATGCAACCGGTATGCCCAAGAAACTCAGATAGAAAGGTGCCTATATGTAACAACCACACAACAAGAGAACACTTAGTGGTTGATAGCTAATCAAGGGAGCAACCCACCAATATGCATGGAATTAACTGGGGGAACAACCTGCAACCACAAAAAAAGCATAGATACATTGGAGTATGAGTGTCGCCAACTTTCAACCCTTAACCTGAAAACATCAATTGGGAGAGGTTGGATACTTCTAAAAAATTCAAACAAACGCTCATTATTTCGAATCTCTCCCTTTCAATTCAGTCATGGAGGAGATGGCCACCTATGCTGATCATTTGAGGCCTTCAGTTCTTTTAAGTTTTTGTTTTACACATTTTTTATTTTACACATTTTTGTTTTGTGCATTTTTGTCTTACAAATTTCTTTAACTTTTCTTGTTTTTGTTTTACAACATCTTTGTACTTTTTCTTTTATTTGTGTGTGTATGTGTGTGTCTTACCCATTTTGTTAAGTTTGTCATGCAATAAGCGCTCTTAACGATGGTATGAACTATTTTCTATTGGTTGCTAATATTTGGTTTTTACCTTTAAGTGATGATGTTGATACTAAGGTATTATTCTTTTGATATCACAGGAAATGAGTCCACTACATCCATACATCCATAAATTTCCATGGTCACTCTTGGCTTGGAACTGTACAGTCTCCTTCCCAATAATAAGAACTACCAACGAATTAGTGACTGGGCATTTCACAAACTAAGGAAGGACTAAAGGATTGAAAAGGGTGTGGCTTCAAGGGAACTTGATGTATTTGTGTTGGTCATTCTCTTGGTTGCTTGGATGTTTTTCTTCTTGAGTTTTCTTACCATTTTGACGATTGCCATATTATTGGGAAGCTGAGTAAATAAAAATAATAAGTCTTTGCATGGTGTGGTTCTCACGCAAAAAAAAACCCCAGTGAGGATTCAAAGCACATCCCTTAGAAGAAATAATCATCTAGGCTACAAGCACTAGTTATGGAACTAAGGCCCTTATACTAAGGCCCTTCCTCGCTTCCTACTTTTTCCTCCCTTGTTTCATCGGAATGGTGGTGGCTCTTTCAAGGATGCATTCTTGTTACTTCAAGTGGATGGATTGGCCAAATGCATTAATGTGAAGTCACTAGATGTGGTTTGTTTGAGGCCAGATTTGGAATGAGATCTACTAAGTCACATTAATCATTAAATACATAAGGGGCTGTACACCACCTTGTTCTTGAGACTCCATTCCATTCTCTTCTTTCCATCATTCTTTCTCCATTGTTTACCTCATTGCCGGTTGTATCATTAGTGTATATTTTGGTTCACGCATCATTTTATTAATGGTAAATTCTTGTGGTAAAGACTTTAACTCTTGTTCCAAATGACATTCCCAGAGCCTACGGACTCTTTAAATGTGGGTTTGTTAGGGCATTAAGGGTATGAGCCTGCTTTGGGGAGGATCCACTAGCATTCCTATTTGGTGCACCAGTTAAATTCTTTCCCTTAACATTTTTTCAATCAACCTTATTTTGTTCATTTCCATCTTGACATCCATTTCATTGACATTACAGTTGTCTTTTTTTTTCATCTTTCTTATTCCTTTTCTTTCTCCGTTCTATTGCTACCGAAGGTTCGCTCTTAGTCATGGGGGTCTTGACCCAATTTTTTCGATTTTCTCCTAACCCCTACACCTTTGGTAGTCATCAATATTATATCTCCAGAATCTGCAATTAGCCATACCACAACTCAGCCAATGGACCTTTCACTGAAGCAAGGTATCAACTGCATTATGATTCATTTACCCTTCCTAATATAAGACTATGTTGTGTGTGCAGATGGCAATCATACAAAAATGGATTGGACCTGGAGGAAACACTTGGAATTAATCAATGCTAAAGCAGTTATGCAAAGAACAAGATTGATGGCACACTTACGGATGGACAATGAAAGGCACAATCTTGGTGTTGGTAGTAGTAGACCTCTTCTCTCTTCTCTCTTCTCTCTTCTCTCTCAGCTACCACATAAGGCCTGATGTCAAATGTATAAAGTGTTCACTCTTGTTGTCGTGGACACCAATTTTGTCATGTTTTGTAATGATGATCTGTTAACATATCATCCCATTCACCACTAGTTCCATTCAAGTCAATAATCCCATACCTTTCCAATATTTTGTAAGAAACTCGAGGATGAGTTTTTATTCAGTCATGGGGATATGATGGGACGTGATATTGCATAGGCCACGATATCACGTCTTTCCCTGCGATATCGCGTACACGATATCGCAGTCCGTCGCCAGTTCTATAAATAAGAGGTGGCTCTCCCTTATTTCACCATCTAGACCTAGACCTTAGCCAAACTCTTGCCATTTTTCCATTCTAGAGTTAGAATAATTTCCATGTGCCTGCAGTAGGAGTCCCAAAGTGAATGGATCTTTATTCGAGCAATTCTATACCTGAGCACACAATTGTGTACGGCAATAAAGATGAACTTTTGGATAAACCTTGCAGTATATGGACTAAGCTAAATAGGACTTTAATTATTGTTAATTTTTTAAATACTTTCTTAGGGACTTAATCTCTCTCAACCATCAACACTCCTAGTTAAGTGCATTCAGTACGACCACTTTGAGCACGTGCATTACGCTTGGTAATCCCAGTAACGAATAACGTTTGGTAATCTTAGAAGGTTGCATTGGTTCAGGGTGTGAACGACAAGTGGGACGGATACTAATGCTAGGCATTAGAACTTAGTTAGTTAAAGTTAGTTACTTAGTCTCTTCACCCTTTCCCTCATTAGCATAGGCAATAAAACATAAAAGATATAAAAATCACATACCTCAAACTCACTTAACCATACAACCGTGACAAATACAAGTGAGTCTGGAAGGACAACAATTGATTAACCTTAAGTGTTCCATAAGGCGTGTAGGCACTTAGTCTACGAAGTTCAACTAGATCGTGTGTGTAACGCTCGTATTCGTATGGTTGAGTGTAGGGGTACCTCACCACTCATCATAAGGCTTTGGGTAAGTTTGTCCAAATTGTCATTAGTTGGACTCTTAAATGTTCTAAAATTATTTTGAGGATATTGTTATGGGTAAAATGGCAATTGAGAAAAATTTATTGCTGGTTGGTTCTTATATTGTTGAAAAGCCTTTATTGATTCTTGTGCTTTCTCATGAGAATACAATAGTAGTAGACAAGTGGTGTAGTCATGTTGTGGACTGCCACAAATGTTACATGCTTTACTTTGAACTCCATAAGCTTTTTTTTCTAATCATTCATGTCAACTCATCTACTTTCTTCCTTAGTTGCTCTGTTTGTTGGGTCATACCTTGCATAATGTTGGATTTTGGCTATCTTTTACTTTGGTCTACTAATGAATTTATAATCCTCTAGCCATCTTTTGGTGTTAATGCAAGATATTTCCACTACATGCAAAGTCAACATTTTGTCTACAATAAGGTAATAAGCCTTCTACAAAGATTTGAATTAGTTTATGGGCTAAAAATCCATGGTTTGGATTCTTCAAACACAAGCCTTTAAACCTATCAAAAGTACTCTCATAATCTTCATCTTCATGTTGCATAAAACTCATTAATTATTTTTATAATGAATACAACTTATCATTAGAGAGAATTTCTTTTCAAATCATTGCCCACAAAAACTCAAGTATTGATCCTTATTGCTAATGCCATGTAAATTAGTGGTATCGATATCAAGCTACATCACTGTCGCGATCACCTACGATAAAAAAGAAAAAGAAGGAAATTAGGAATTATCAATTTAAGCTACTAGAATCGATGATCTTCAATATATGAAAACACTAAAAAAACAAAAAATCTACTTTATGATGTTAAAACTAAAACAGTTTTAGGGTTTATCATATACACATATAACCATCACCATCAAAATCCTACACTATAAAAAAAGGATCATCACTTGAAGCTGTTGACCTTTTGGTATGTCAAAACCTTAAGGAAATTGGAAAATATAGAACTTTTGTGATGGATAATGGTTTTGTAAAACATGAATAAGAACTCCATTATGAGATCTGAGAACTCAAGGAAATGAGATCTACATCAAGATGTCAAAATGAAGACTACATGGGCAAGATGAGAGCATGGATGAAAATGAAGTCTACAAGTCATATGAAGATGTCCCAAGTACTACCACGAAGGAAAATTTACAAGAAAAAGCCTCAAAAGTAAAAATTTAAAATTTCAAAAGACATCTTAAAAAACCAATAGATGTTTATGTTCAATAGTAGAAATCTGACTATAGATGTCCCATCTACCAAATAGATGCCTCACGTGAATTAAGGCCAATCTAAGTTAGATGTTCCAATGTCAAAGTAGATGTCTACACTAGTCATTTGGTAGTCATTGCATGAATTTCAAGGACCTTTTGAAAACTCTGAAGCTATAAGATGATGTTAAAATCTTGGAAATTGTGCAAGCACTATTCATACATAAGCTCCTCATTATCTATTCTATGCAATTCTATTCATGCTCCTCATTGTAACATCATTTGGTTGATTGTAATTTATACTGAGCTTCAAGTACAAGGACCTATAAATTTAGTTACATTCTTTTCTTGTTCTTTTCTCTCTTTCTTCTAGCCCTGTAGGGTTCATGTGCTTCATGTAAGAAGGCATCTATATTGAGCTTGTCGAGATCCTATGGGATTGAGTGGTTTTGCAACGTCAAAACACTCTGAAGTGGAGCTTAATTTTTTAAAGGTTGTGGAATCCTTGAAATCATATTTTGAGCTTATTTAGACCTTGTGAGATTGAGTGGTTTCATAGTGATAAAACACTCTGGAGCAGAGCTCATAGCTTGTATAGGATGTGGTGCCCTTCAAACCATATTTTTTTAAAGAAACAAAGTCCAAAGGTGTGCATAGATTCTACCATTTGAGCGTGGATGTATCCAAGTTGTGGAACCATGTAAAATTTGTTATGTTCATGTGGGCAGTGCAATTTTGATTTGGGAAACCTATGAAATCACTCTTCTAAGTTCTTGATCCACAATTGGTATTAAAGCTCAGTCCTCTCAAGTTCGTGCTTCAACTTTCATGAGTGAGCTGTGGAGGGGACATCCTACACAAAGCCACTAATGTTCGATGGATTTGACTCTACATATTGGAAGGCAAGGATATAAGGCTTCTTTGAGTCCATGGAATTTAAGGTATGGGAGTCAATTCTTGAAGGCTACACACTGCTCGTCGATAGCGCATCAAAAGTTATCAAGCCATGGAACAAATGGATGCCTAAAAAAAGAGATAAGTTTATGTATGATTCTAAAGTAAAAAATTGTTTATATTTTGCATTAAATAAACCTAAATTTACTAGAATAGCCAGATGTAAGTCTACTAAGGAAATTTGAAAAACCTTAGAGGCTACCTATGAGGGCACATCCATAATCAAGCAATCAATACTTTTGGTCTTGCAAAGTGAATATGATAAACTTTTGGTACATGCAAGGACTTACCTAAAAGTGATGTAATTATTAAAATGATTAGGACACTACAACCTAAATTTAGGCCTAAGGGCACAATTATGGAAGAAATTAGTGATTTTTCAATCCTTAAATTTGAAAAGCTCCAAAGTGATCTTATTGCTTATGAAATAAATCTCATAAGTGAAGGAGTGATAAAGGAAAAGCCTATCACCTTGAAATTAGCCTCAAAAGAGTAGGAACTAGTTGATAAAAAATGAACAATTAAGAAGAAATAGCTCTTCTATCCCCAAAAGAGTTCAAAGGCTTCTAGTAAGAAAAGGAAGGAGCTTCAACCAATAAGGGCCCAACCAAACCAACACCAAAAGTAAAGATAAAGGTAAGAATTTTTCAAATTCAAATTTTTATGCATTTTCAATAAAATGCTAGGTATGTGATGGAAGAGGTCATGTGGCCTCTTAATGTCTTAGCACTTGTAGGTTGCAACAAAGAGATAAGACTAAAGTAAATATGAAAAAGACAAACTTCTATACAAGCTGGGACAATGCAGAACAAAGTGAAGAATAGATGGATGACACTTTAATAGATTTACACCTCATTTGTATGGCTCTCACATATGAAGATGCTAGCTTATATGATGATCATGATCAAATAGAAAATGATGAAGAAAGGTATGACCTTTGTGCAACAAACTTCTATCTCTTCAAAATCTTTGTATAAAATTAAAGAATGAATTAAGAAACAAGGATCAAGATGTCTCTTTATTAAATATGAAAATTTTAGATCTCATAAAAGAAAACTCAGACCTAAGGGTTGAGAATAAAAAAAACTAACCTTGTCCTATGAGCACATTTAGGACAAACTTGCAGATGCTAAACTTGTAACTGAGAGGTTGGTCAAAGGAAAAGAATATCTCTGGATAGTTCTTTAGCAAGGAAGAATTCCACATGATAAAAGCAAACTAGGATGCTATCAACATGAACAAGCATTTAGACAAGAGGCTACTTTATAGATTAAGGTAACTATTGGCACTACATCCAAACAAAGAGCAACTCCAAGGTTTGATAGCTTTAATCAAAATAAAAGAGTTAGGTGTTATTATTGTAATACATTTGGGCAGAAGCAATAGGATTGCAATTTAAAGTATTATCACATGAACACCTAGACATATCAAAAAATTCCTTGGTCTTATCCAAATGTATCTAGAAAGAAAACCTTACATGACAAGAAGAAAAAGAGGACAAATCAAAAGGGAAAGAAAGTCAAAAAGATATGGAAAATCAAATACAAGAAAGATAGTGAGAGAACCTTCTCCAACAAATTTGGGAGCTAATCTTTAGAAATAGAATAAATTTGTATGAGAGGAGGTACTTTAAAACAAGGATTTCATTCTCAAGCTCCTTATGCACCTTCATTTTCTTTAGTAAGTAATGTAAGTAGAGGTAAGTCTTCATTTCAATTTGAATATCTCTTAAGACTATAGTCCTTAGTAGCCATTCCCTAAACCTTTCTTGCGTAGATGTCTACCATGAGACATCCACATGGAAAGTTAGATATATACTCATAGACATCTATGTTCTAAGTTAGATGTCTACCTGAGTTCTTGGTAGATGCAGCATACATGTCTATACCTTAAAGTAGATGTCTATATTTACATCAAAAACCCTCAATGACAATGATTATAAAAATAAAAACCTTCATTTTTCAATCACTCTTCCACATCCAAGCTTAGACGACCAAGGCTAGACAACCAAGGCTTATCCAATAATGGTGATTTATGTATTTTTCCTCCAAATTGATGATCCACAAGAAGCTTGAAACATCCAAGCAGCCATCAAAGAAGAGAAAGAAGTCCAAGGGAGCTTCCTTTAACACCACAAGCATCTACACTCCTCAATTTTGTTCCATTGATGCTCAGCATTAGTTAGAGGTAACTCAAATCATCTCTATTGTGTCTGAATGTTCTCTTTGCTTCCAGTAACATTGTCAAAAAGAGTTCATGGCATTCTTTCAAGTATTAAACTAGGTTTCATTTATTTCCATGAATTTTTTTGTGCTTGAAATTCTCATCAGAGAATTTTATCGTAACATTGTCATTACTAATGCTTCTATTGAGGCTTTTACTTCCATGGTTGGGGGGATGTTGATTGAGGTTTCTTTTCAAGTTGTAAATGCAATTCTTGGGATATATAGTGTTGATGTTCATAGGGTCACCATTCATTCCATGATTTATGTTTTCATGAATGGTGTGATTCTTATTTCCCAAGATGAATTGTATAATTATTTGTTTGGACAGTCAATGTTTCTATCTAGTGGAAGAATTCTTAGGAGTTAGATGGATTTGGCTACTTCCACCCTCTCTCTCATTATTTTATACAATATTATTATAATAAGGGAAAATTATAACTATTTGTTACTAGCCCAAGCATTTGTTCTTTATTGCCTTCTCACTAGACAACCTTTGGACTTGGATCATATTCTCTATCGAGACATGTTGGGCTTATTCACCAAGGAGAGAATCTATGGGCATCCTCACCTCATTAGTTTACTGATCCGTTAGAGACATCTTTCCATTCTTGATGTGCCTTTGCTGAAAGGCAAGAGGAGCCTTGGAAAGCATTCAAAAAAGAGGAGCTTCACCCATGTTGAAGCTATAAAACCTAGCACTAGGCCACAAAAATAAAGAAATAAGGAATGTGCACCACCATCTTGGGCCTCTCCTAAGTTAAGAAGGTCCAAATCAGTTGGTGGCTAGATGAGATCCTCTCTCATAAAGCTACTCACTCCTTTGCTCATACTATTGGGATGATTGGCAGGAACCTCTCTTACCTTCATAAGAGAATGGACACAACTAGAGTACCTCTTCCTTCGAATCAATAGCAAATTAAGGAGATCACTGCTCCTTCTATATTAGATAGTGAGGAAGACTGTCCAACCCTAGTTAGACACTTGGCAATTGTTGGCCCATCTTGGACATATGACTCAAGAAAAGCATCTAATTTTGATGAGCTTGATGGACTACTGGCATGAGTTCAGGAGGAGATTCCTAATCTTATACAACTTACACCAAGTTCTCATCCTTATGATGATGTGCCAAATACTTTTGAGCAGTAGACCATGGAGAGAATTTTTGGGCCTTCTTCTCAAATGAGACTAGTAGATCCCATTCTGTATCAAAGGAAGGATACTTCCTCATATTCTTAGTAGGCTCCATCTCATCCACTCGCTTCATCCTAGTTTCAGGTCAAGCTTTATCCTATGAGGGCTCCAATCTATGTTCCTTTTTCAAATGATGATGATGAGCGACATGTCTCTAGAACAATGGTAGCACCAACAATGATGATGAGAACAAGGAGACCTATAGGCCTTCTCATGTAGTTACTACCTCTAATGATGAGTCCAATGAGGCTACATAGGTTAGTGATTAGGGTCCTTCATTGGCCCCTCCTTTTGAATGATGTTCAAAACGTGGAAGAATTTTGAATATTTTGAGGTGGACTATTTTTTGGACTATTTTCACCTATACATTGTGGATGGTAACAAACATTGATAGTATATTATGGCTCTTGTATGTGATATGCTTATGTATGGATCAATGTTTGTGAACTTCATTCTCTTTGTATATGCATTCATTAGCTATATTGTAGAGAATGGTTGTCCCTTGGATAGTTTATGGAGATCTCTCATTTTTGTTTCAGTCTATCCTTCTTATGGTGAACCTATTATCTTAAACCCTTATATTCTTATCCCGATGATACCCTTGGCTACCATTAAAATTCATACATCTTAATTATTTTTATTTTTTATCATTTAATATTAGTTAATGTATGTGCCATAATATGCACTAACCCATTTTCTTAACTTTTGGACATCACCAAAAAGGGGGAGATTGTTGACCTTTTGATATGTCAAAACCTTAAGAAAAATGGAGAATATAGAATATTTGTGATGAATAATGATTTTGTAGGACATGAACAAGAACTCCACAATGAGATATGAGAACTTAAGAAAATGGGGTCTACATCAAGATGTAAAAATGAAGACTACATGGGCAAGATTAGAGAATGGATAAAAACAAAGTCTACAAGTCAAATGAAGATACTCCAAGGACTGCCAAGAAGGAAAATTAATAGGAGAAAGCCTCATAAGTCAAAGTTCAAAATTTGAGAAGATGTCTTGGAAAAAAAAAAGCAAAATTCTATGTTCAACAGTAGACATCCCACTATAGATGTCTCACTGTACACATCCGATCTACCACATAGATGTCTCACCTGAATTGAGGCCAATCTCAGTTAAACATCCCAACTTTGAAGTAGACATCTATACTAGTCATTTGATAGCTATTACATAAATTTTGAAGAGTTTTCAAAAACTCCAAGGCTATAAGATGATGTTAAAATCTTGCGAATTATGCAAGCACTATTCATACACAAGATCCTCATTGTCTATTCTATATAATTCTATTCTCGCTCTTCATTGTAACATCATTTGCTTGATCATAATTTTTACTAAGCTTTAAGTACAAAGACCTCTAAATCTAGTTACATTCTTTACTTGTTCTTTTCTCTCTTTCTTGTAGCCTTGTGGGGTTCATGTGCTTCTTCTGAGAATGCATCCATAATGAGCATGTCAGGATCCTATAGGATTGGGTGGTTTTGCAGTGTCAAAACACTCTAAAGTAGAGCTCAATTTTGTAAAGGTTGTGGAATCCTTGAAACCACATTCTGGACTTTTTGGGATCTTCCTAGTTAAGTGGTTTTGTAATGACGAAACACTCCAGAGTGGAGCTCAGAGCTTATATAAGGTGTCATTTCCTTCAAACCACATTTTTTTGAAGGAACAAAGTCTAGAGGTGTGCATGGGTTCTACCCTCTGAGTGTGAACATGCCTAAGTTGGGAAACCATGTCAAATTTGGTGTGTTCATATGGCTAATGAAATTTTGATTTGGGAAACAGATTTGTTGATAAAATAGTTGATAGTACATGTGTCGCATTCATTTTCCTATCATGCCACCTATCACCAAGTGATGTACATACCCCTATGTGCCACCTTTTTCCCGGCAACCATAGATGCTCCTAGATCCTTTACCACCAAAGTCTCTCAATCATGCTTCTAGCAACCATGGTAACCTACACCAGCACCATTTTTTAAGATAACGCAATAGCTGAAACTACCTTCATGCATAATCCTTCAGTAGCTACCATGTTGCTCATCACTATGTCAATCATCGAATTGAGCTACATCCATAGCAGTTGCAACATGCGTCTGCCCACCTCGAAATGAATGCTCCACATGTTTTCCTAGCCCCAAAGTGCATCATTTGACACTACTTCTTCAAATGGCTAATGTAGCTAGCTCACACATCATCCCTTGGATTCACATAAATTGAGGGCATTCACTTTTCCATGCTAGAAAAATACCACTATGACTTAGCTTTCTTTTGGTGGCCTTTTAATGCCATGACTAGCCCTACTGTCAAGACACCACCTACCATGTACATGATGTGCTAAACATTCACATGCCAGATGCACCCAGTGATGCCACTATGAATGGAAAATTAAACAAATACACCTTCACAAGGATTCCACACTCTTGAAGCAGCTTGCATGCTACCTACATGATAATAGCCATACTCATAGAATGCCCTACCATGTATATCGAGATCACCTATCATTGCTCTTTTTCTCTATAGCGATGACATCATCACCATGTTCAATGTCTGTTCTACCTTCATTTTCTCTATAATGACTTCAGTGATGGCTGCTACCATTTGCCTACAAATATCCATGAGTGCATACAACTCATCCTGGACCCCAGTGTGTGTCTTTGGCTAATTGAGACTCTACTTCAAGAAAATTCTCTACCTCCTCATCGAAGTATACATTCTGCTTTTTATCATAATTTTGTTATTCATCATTAGCCTCTCATTAAGGAGTGCTTTGAGAGTCTGTGCAAAGATTATGACAGTGGAGGTTGCAAGTACCAAAGAGTTTCCATGGCTATTGTGGTAACATCCATTTTTAGTTTTGTAAGATAAAATTTGTGGATTGCATAAGAAATTTACATGCATAGATAACCGGAAATGTGCAATGTAGAAGCAAATGGGACTAACCTCTAGCCATTGATGCCTTAAATTAAACTTGGCATTCAGATTCTTCTTTCACACCAACTCTTTGCAATGATGATGCATGCAACCTCTAAGCATCTGTGAAAGGGACCAGAACTGCAATCCTGCTATAATTCATAGTACCTGTGTTCTCCCATCAAGAACAAATTTATAGGTCATGGAACCAATTACCATGAGAAATTAGAAAAAATAAGAGACCCAATGCCAATGTGTAAATGTGTTACCGAATATGGAAGAGCCCTAATGCCAACACATAAACGTGTTACTAGATATGGAGGCCACCTTGATGCATTAACATATGCATAAAAACATGTTAGTGGACATGGAGGCCACCCTAATGCATTGACTAACATGTAAAAACACATTAACATGTAACACATGCTACAATCTTCTACTTGGTCTCCATATTTAATCAAGTCCAGAGTTCAAGAAATAAATTCATGAATCATGGCAATAGTTCCTCTTAATGTAAGTATTACCTTTCATGTATTACAATGCATTATCTCTCAAACATAATTCCTTATATGGTAACTAGCTTTATGAATAAACCAATGTTTATTCTAGGTCTTATCATATGTGAATTTTCTCTCATAACTATATGCACAAACCATATGAAAAAATAACACAAGTGAATAAGAGTTTCATTAAGACTGTAAAGTTGCATGTACAAAAAATTACATTATGGAACCAAGTCCCATCCAAACTACATGATTCTTAAATGACTTTGGTGGCATTCTTTTTGTTAAAGGATTAGCTATCATCAATTCAGTGCGTATATGCTCAATGACCACTTTGTTTTCCTTAATGTGTTCCCTTATGGCTAAGTACTTTATGTCGATGTGTTTACTTCGACTACCACTCTTATTATTCTTAGCCATAAACACAACAACTAAATTTTCACAAAACATTCTTAATGATCTAAATATAGAATCCACAATTCTAAGCTCTAATATGAAACTCATTAACCATACACCATGTGAAGTAGCCTCAAAACAAGAAACGAACTCTGCCTCCATGGCGGAAGTAGCAACCAAAGTTTGCTTTCACTCCTCCAGGATATAGCTCCTCGAAACTAGCATAACCAGTTGTTGATTTCCATGAATCAACACAACTAGCAAAGTCTAAATTAGAGTAGCTAATCACATCTAAGGAGTCAGTTCGTTTATACAGAAGCATGTAATCTTTTGTACCTTGAAGGTACCTCATCACTTTCTTTCCAGCCCTCAAGTGATCAATACCTAGATTACCCTAATAGCTACCCAACATTCCCACACCAAATGTAATGTCAAGTCTTATGCAAACCTAAGCATACATAAGGCTTCCAATAGCTGAAGCATATGGAATGTTGCTCATCTAACTTTTCTCTAAATCATTCCTATGGCACTGGTTCAAATATAACTTGTCACCCTTCACAATGGATGCTATACTTAGTGAACAATATTTCATCCAAAACCTCTCTAAAACTTTATTGATATAGGTTTCTTGTGACAATCCCAGAATACACTTAGATCTATCCCTATGGATCTGAATGCAAATGACATAAGATGCCTCACCCATATCCTTCATATCAAAATTCTTAGAGAGAAAATGTTTCACCTCGTATAGAAATCCACTATTATTGGTTGCAAGAAGGATATCATCCACATATAGAACAAGGAAACAAATTTTGCTCCCATTGACCTTCTGGTATATACATTGATCCACGATGTTTTCTTCAAAACCAAATGAAGTGATGATATCATGGAATTTTAAGTACCATTGACGATAGGCCTATTTAGATCCATATATGGATTTCCTGATCTTGCATACCAATTGCTCACCATCACTAGAGGAAAATTCTTCAGGTTGTTTCATATAAACCTCTTCCTCTAGATCACCATTGAGGAATTTTGTTTTCACATCCATTTGATGTAATTCAAGATCAAAATGAACAACCAATGCCACAATAACACGAAGGCAGCCCTTGTTAGATATAGGAGAAAAGGTCTCCTTGTAATCTATTCCCTCTTTCTGAGTCAACCCCTTAGCGACAAGTCTGGCCTTATATCTTTCAATGTTGCCCAATGAGTCTTTCTTAGTCTTTAAGACCCATCTGCATCCAATGGCTTTTACACCATCAAGCAACTTTACAATATCCCAGACTTCATTAGATGACATAGAGTTCATCTTGTCTTTCATGGCATCATACGACAAGTTAGATTTCTTAAAACTCATGGCTTGTGAAAACATTTTGGGATCATTTTTGGCTCCTATGATGTAGTCAAACTCATGTGGATACACCATATAGTCATTAGGAATCACTAATAGCCTTACTCTAGTAGATCTTCTTAATGTTGGTTCATCAGTCTCTCAAGGATCATGATGTTCAATAGGCTATTCAACAGGCTCTGGTATCTATTGTTTAGCTGGATTCACTACTTCTTAATCAATAGTTTGTCGAACTTCAATGATTGGTTGTTGTTCATTACATATTTGTGCTCTAGACATATTGTGCACAATAATTAGTCTAACATTTCAAGTAGTGGGTTGAGCATCTGTATGATCTATCTTAGGAATAATGTTCTAAGATCTACTGCTCCACTAATCAAGTCATTCTCAAGAAATTTAGCATTCCTTGATTCCACAAACCTAGTAGTATGTGATGGGCAATAAAATTGTATCCCTTAGACCGTTTAGCATATCCAATGAAATACCCACTT
>MNCI01006534.1:502918-512995 GCA_015680685.1 Gnetum montanum | reverse complement strand
TTAGACTTGGGTGATATCCTCGACAAAAACATGTTAGGTATCTTCCCAAAGGATAGAGTCTATTGGCATCCTCTTCTCATTAGTTTGTTAATTCATCATAGAAGAGTTACTATTCCAAATATTCCTCTTCTTAAAGGTAAGAGAAGCCTTGGTGAGTATTCAAAGAAAAGGAGCATCACCAATACTAAAGCTACAAAACCAAGAACTAGGCCTCAAAAAATAAGGAAGAATGGATCTTTATCACCTCCTTGAGCCTCTTCCTAGTTGAGAAGATCCAAATTTGCTAGCAGCCAAATGAAATTCACTCTTAAGAAGTTGCTAAAGCCTTTTTCTAGGACTATTGGAATGATTAGTAGGAACCTCTCTTACCTTCATAAGAGAATGGATGCAACTAAAGTACCTCTTCCTCCAAATGGGCAATAGTTTGAGGAGATCACCACTCCTCCCATATCAAATAGTGAGGAGGACTATCTTGATCTAGCCAAGCACTTAATAGCTATTGGGCCATCTCAAGCATATGACTTGAGAAATGCATCTAATACTGAGAAGCTCGATGCACTACTCGCACATGTCCAGGGAGAGTTTCTTGATCCTATGAAATCTGAACCAAGTTCTCACCCTCATGATGATTCTACACAAACATTTAAGTAGCAGGTGATGGAGAGCATCTTTAGAACTTCATCTTAGTGGAGACTTGATGATCCTATCGCATATTAGAGGAAGGGTACTTCCTCATCTTCTCAACTAGCTTCATCTCATTCAGCTACATCATCTTAGTCTTTGGTAAAGCTATATCCTCAGAGAGCTCCTATATCAGTTCCATCTTTAGATGATGATGATGAGTAACACATCTCTAGTACTAATAGTGATAATGATGAAGAGGAGACATATAGGCCTTCTCATGTAGTAGCTTCCCCTGATGATGAGTCTTTTGATGCTACTGAGATTAGTGGATAGGCTTCTTTTATGGTCCCTCCTTTTGGGTGATATTCAAAAAGGAGGAGAATTTCTTGAAATTTTGTGGATTATTTGGATTGTAGATGATTATGGATATTTGTATAGTGATAATATGTTATGATCCTTTTGGCTAGTTTGTATGTGATGATGGATAGCTTATGAAAATTTCCATTGTTGTTGATCTTCTATGGATGAACATTATGGTTCTGTATATGGACAGCTATGTTTTTGGTAGCATGATATATTATGGAAACAAGTTTGGACCTTTGGAAAATTTATGAAGACCTCTTGGTGTTATCATTTTCTTTTTTCTTATGGTCTCATGTGATTGGAACCCATTAACTTGAGCCTTTATATTCATGTCGCATTTTTAAAGTAGGCATTTATACTAGCCATTTGAAAGTTGTTGCATGAATTTTGAGGAGTTCTTGGAAACTCCACGGCTATAAGATAAGTAAAACTCTTGGAAATTCAGCAAGTACTATTCATTGAAAAAATCATAATTGGTTACTCTAGAGAATTTTTCATTATTCTTCACTATATCATCATTTGCTTGTATTGATTATATTAAGCTTCAAATGAAAGGGATTTGTAAAAAAAGTTATACTATTACTTGTTATTCCTCTTTCTTTCTTGTAACCTTGTAGGGTTGATATGCTTCTTGCAAGAAGACATCTTAGTTGAGCTTGTCGATACCTTGTGGGGTTGAGTGATTTTGTGGTGACAAAACACTTTGGTGCAAAGCTCACTTTTGCAATGGTTGTGGGATCCCCTAGACCAAATTTTGATCTTTTGAGGACCTTGCAAGATTAAGTGGTTTCACATCAATGAAACACTTTGAAATGGAGCTCAAAGCTTATAAAAGGTGTGATGCCCTTCAAACCACATTTTAAAGAAAAGAAGTTCAAAGGTAAGCATCGATTCTACCCTCAAAGTGTGTATGTACCAAAGTTGGAGAACCATGTAAAATTGGTGTTTATTTTTGGTTTCTACAATAATTTAAATTGGGAAACTTATTCAACCCCTCTTCTAAGTTCTCAATCCTGATATTTATCATGTGCACTTTACATTCTTCTTTGCATATCTTAAGAGGTTTCCAAAGTTCTTGGTAATCAAGAAAGATGGAGAATGGATTTCACATGATCCTTTTCAACTCTCTATGCCTTGGACTAATCATATCACTTAAGTTATATGACACCAAGATCCACCACTATAGAAGATAGGAGAATCACTATTTGTTATCACTAAGCATCTTAGTGGTTCACATGGTTTGTGTGGTTATTCCCTTGACAACATGGGGATTGAGCCTTGTGCAATACATTGTAGTGAAATAAGGCCAAAAGGTTATGTAAAGAAGTATACATTGCTACCAAAAAGAAGATAAAGAAGCCACATGTTGAAGACAATGTTTAGGTTCCTACCAAGCAAGTGTTCAAGAAGATGATCATCAAGTTCAACATTGCAGATTAGGATGTTGGAGGTACATAAGCATTTTTAAGTTAAAATGTAATAAAAAGTTAAACATAATAAATAGATAGCTCCTAATGTTGGTAACAAAAATATTAAAGTGTTTCTATTTTATATATTTTGATTTTTATATAGATATTTTTCTATTTTTATGATTATAGTGTTCTATGTTTTTTAAAAGTGTTTTAAATTTTTTTTGTATTTTTATTCATTTATTTTATTTTTTGTTGCAATTTTCAAAATAAAATGAAAGCCCTCATGAGACTTTAAATTTGACAACTTCCCAACCTTACCCTTTGATGTTTAGAACATTCCAGGTAGGTTGTATGAAGGAGCCACAGAATGTGCTACATCTTATGCAAAAACATTCTAGGAGATCCAACATTTGAATGAGTTCCTATAGGCAAAGATTATAGCATTAAGGAAGCAACACAAATAGCTCACCAATAAAGTTAAGAGCCTTGAAGATTGTAAGGAATGCATAGAGGCACATGTGGCCAATATGGATTCCCTACAAACTAAAGAGATAGAGTGGTCCTACTATTGGAGTGCTATCCAAGGTAAGATTGATCTAGCCAAGAGTAATGTTGATGAATCATGGTTTTTTGGGCCCCAATATTAGGTACACGATATCGTAGCCTAGATACAATATCATGATTCCTATGTTAGCCTATAAATATAGCACTCAGGTGCACAACGAAGGAGTCTTTCAATCTTTTAGTCTTTAGTCTTTAGCCAATTTTTAGTTTTCAATTCTTATAGTCAGTTTTAGTATTCTTTCCAAGTGCATGCCCGCAATGTGATGCTTGTAATTGTACAAAACCTTTGTTTGAGTGTGACATACTTAGACATGCACATAATCAGTAATAAAGATTGAGATTACTCTATCATTACAGCATTCACTTAGCTTTTAATTATTTTAATTGTTGATTATTTATTACTATTTTCTTAGTTAATATTTCTTTTATCATCATTTACTATTCCTGTTGTTAACACAGAATGAGTATGCATTAATCACGAACATTTAGTGTAAGTACATGGTAACCCAGGAGCATATCAAGTAGTGTTTCAAGTGATGGACACTTGGTAATCCTAGAAGTAGTACATGAAGTCCAAGATGCATATGGATGATTAAGGACGGATGCTCATCGCACGTAGGCTAGCTTAGATCTTATTTCCTATTGCTCATTAGCTTAATTAAGTTATCTCTTATTGTCCTTAGGAGTAGCCTAGTAGTAGGGATCACATAATACACCTCACTCTAGACTAAACCATACATGACAAAGCAACTACTAGTCCAAGTGGGAATATAGTGAGCTACGATCAACGTATAACTGTCTAGATGCTACAACTAGTTCATCCGTGGAGTTCGATTGGATCATGCATACATGCTCATATTCATATGGTTGAGCGTAGGAATACCTCGCCACTTATCAAATGTGAAAAAATACATGCAAATGGACCTCCTAGTTCAAAAGTCCAAGAAATGGCATGATTATTATGCATGGGTGTTAGAGTGGGAAAAAGAAACAAGTGGTTCACAAATGGCTATACAAGGAAAATAAGGAAAATTACATGAAATCATGGGATGAGGCAACCATGACACAATGTAAGTATGAGCTATTTGTTCAAGGGATGAGCATGGAGGACACTTTTAACATGTTTGTGAGATCTTTGATTACTACGGAGTCTCCAACTTCTCATATTACTATTGTGTCTAGGGAGATCACCACTACTGAATTCTCCCATCCTCTACTTGAGTGTACAAGCATAGATAGGGGAAAGATCCTAATAGGAGTGGATCTAGGAGACATTTATTGGGTAAATATGAGTGAAGAACAAATTCTTCATGGGTTAGAACCTAGTCTTCAAAGATGTCCACCTGAAGACATAGCTTTTGAATCCCTGAATATTTGTGTAAAAATGTTTAAATTTTTTATGTTATGTCTTTAAAACTATTATTGTTTAGTTTTTTATGGTTTTACATTTATGTTTCATTTATGATAGTTACTAATTCTTTGTATGTTTTTTTGCTTATAGGCTTTAGGTGATGATGATGAGAACATTGAAGATGATATTGTTAATTATCCTCCTCCTCCTTCTATAGCCTAGTTTTAGTATATTTGTTTAGCCTACTATGTTGTATCATTCTTTGCCACATTATTTATATTATTTTTTTATTACAACCTTAGATACTATATTATTATCATTATTTATTTATATTATCATGTTGCATAGTCCAACTATGGCTATTGTTATATTCTTTCTTATTTTTGCTCTATGACATAATGTGACTATGGCTATTTTTATGGAAATTTTGATTATAAGTTAAAATTCTTGGTTTTTAATATTTTATATATTTTAGTTTTTTTTATATTTTCTTATATAGTAGGCTAAAAGTTAAAATAATAAGGCTACAAAGTAAAGTTTGATAATAAAATGATAAAGATGTAAAATAAGGCTTAATAGGTTATAGTATAAACATAAGAGAGATACAAAAAGGGAGGCCATAAAATTACCAATTTTGGGCCCTAGTAGGCCACTAGTTTAAGTCCTTGGTAGGCATTTTTTTTGTGTTATTTTAAGTTTTTTATTTTTTATATCATTTTAAAGTTCTAAGTAAACACAAAGGAAATAGGCATAAATTGTAAATTTGACACAAAAATGTGAAGGATATGTAGCAAAAATAGTAATTAAGATGCAACTTGATAAACATTTGTAATAAAAAATGTAAACATGTAAACAAAAGTTTGAAAAAAAAAACTACAAATTGAAAGACAACATAATATGTTACAAGGTTAGAAAAGTAAGGGATGTACTCAATCGCGTAACTATTTTCTAATCTTCAAAAGATTAGGAAACTTTTAAGGCCTCTATTACATAATTTTGTACTACTCTTCCCTTTGATCATAATGTTGAGTGGGAGCTCTCCCCATGATTCATTCATGGCCTCATCATTTTTGGTCTTAGCTTGGTCAACATTGTTATGATTCCTAACTTTGTTTTTAACGGTAGGAGTTTCTTCTTGAAACTCCACCTTAGATCCTTACTCTACATCAACATTGTTGATTAATAATGGGACTAAATCATCTCCATGGATTATAATTTCATCTCCCTCATAAGGTAAGTAAATTTCTTGATATATAGGAGAAGAAACTGCTCTTAATTTTGCTAACCAAGACCTTCCTAGGATTAGATTAAACCCTAGTGTCTTTTCCACCACTAAGAAATCAAAAAATGTGAAGAATTGATCCCTAGCAATGAAGTCTAGAGAAATAGGTACTCTCACTACTACTCATGACCTATTAAAGGACTTAAGAGAAAAAGTGAAAGTGCTTTGAATGTGTTCTAACAAGCCTAAGCACTTCATGATGGGAAATGGTATAACATTCATTATTTTCCCATCATCATCATGCACTTAGTATTCCTTGTATCAATTAACCATTATCATTATGAAGAGAGGGACCCTTGACACCTCACGACTTTGTGATTTGATCTTTACCTCACTATCATGAAATGTTAAGATAGCTAACTTAGTTTCTTCCCTAGGTAAAGGTGGTACCATCACTACATGGATGGCTTCCTTATTAGTAGAAATATCTTCACTGCTAGGAATGGAAGTCAACATCTCAACTAAGGCTTTACGGTGAGTAGGCAAGGTCATCACTAGGTCGTATAAGCTCAAAGAATTTTTTTTCTATTTAAGAGCTTAACCTACTCCATGGTAGTGAGGAAGTCTTTATCATTGTTTCATGTTTGTTTATTTTTGTTGCTCTTAACCTCCTCCATTTCATCCAAGATTTTCACTTCATGTTTTTGAATTTTTTATGTAGCATCCTTTCCATTCTCTTATTATTTATTGTTCTTCCTAGGTTTACTCGTTAAGGCAACTTGGATGTTGGTATCCAGAGCTACTAATAAATTTAAGATAGGCTTCGGTGGGTTAACCTCCTTCCAAACCTTTGGTTGGTTAGTGTTCTTAGCCTTAGGCTTATGAGTTAGCTTCTTATATTGTTTTGGTGATGATTTTTTATTATTTGATTGAGAAGATGTTTAAGCATTGGCTGTCATAGAAGGACATTGGTCAACTTGGGCTATAGGCTTAGCATTGGTAGGAGGGTACATTGTAATAACAAATGGTTCTTTGGGAAGTATAAGTGATGGTACCCTTATAATAAAAAGAGTCCTTAAACTTGATGAAGTTGATCCCTTTCATTACAAGAATGTACTTGAATCACAAATGGCTCCTTGATAGATCTAGAATTATTATTAACGTTTAATGTAGCTATGGTATATGGGTCATTGTTAGCATTTAATGGATCCATGTACACTTGCATGTTCTAGTTTTAAGTCACAACCAAGTTGGATGAATCTACAACCAACTTTCCACATCTATCATCTTCTATAAATCATCTTTTAGAACCAATAAAAAATCAATGTCATGGCCAAGAAGTTGGTAATAATGGTAGAATCAGTCTAGTTTAAAGTATTTGGACATGAATGAATCATCTTTGGTGGTGATGGTGGGATCTTTAGTGATCTCACACAAGTGATTATGCCTCTTGTAGGTGTTCTTAGTTAGTTATTTGTATTGGATGCAGCTACTCTTTAGCAACTAATCAAGAATATCAGATAGTTTCATGGGTAATTTTGTGTATTTGGACCAATCCTTTCTTTTAAAGTTTGGCCTTAGTGGATTAGAGATGGAAGTACCTCATGCCAATGGTTGAGTGGTGGTGGTAGGGTCCTTTGATTGTGTTGTTCTTGGCTCCTTCATGGTTTTTATTTCTTTGGCCATTATGGCCATGACTACATGGTTTTGTTTCCCCTTATTCCTATCCTTTCTCATGTGCTAATTCTTGTCTATTACATATGTTGGATTATTACTAGCTTTCATAGCATCCTCTATGTTTTTGATTTGGAAAAAGGCTTGGCTGGGTGACCATGGATCTAGGTAGTATAGTTTAGACTTGACAAAATCATTAATTGGTTCCTTGAAGATGACTAAAAGGTGTGTTTCAAAAATGAACTTAGGGATCTTGTTAAAGATGACATTTCATCTCTAGATGAATTTTTTAATAGTTTCAAGAGGCCCCTATTTGACCTTCTTAAGCTAGTCTAGTGTGGTATCGAGTCTCAAGTTGTACTTAAAATGGTCAATGAATTGTAAAATCAAGCCTTCTATATATGCAATAGAGCCTCTAGATAATGCACAATACCAATCTAAGGCCTTTTTACTTAAAGACATGGGGAATATGTGCATCATAGTATGGGGCCAAGCTTGTAACAACAAGAACTCAAAATAGAAGGTAATGAGATGTGAGTTAGGATCATCCTTCTCATTATATTTAGTGAAGCTGGGAATTACAATACCCATGGGAAGAGTTATTTGTGGGATGGAAGGGCTAATGGAATCATCTTGGTAGAAATCTATAATTTTTACCATCTATGTGATGGAGGCTTTGAGCTTCCATAGTTCTTAGGTGAGGTCTTGGATCATTTGGAATGCTTGATTCAAGCCTTGGGGCATTCTTGCAAGTTACAGAGTTTTAACTACTGGCTATGGGGGAAGTTGGGTGGCTTGGGGCCATGCTATTAACATTGATATGGACAAAAAAAGGTTGGGTGATCATAGTCATAGAGGGATTAGATAAGGAGAAGGATGTTTGGATCGGGACATGTAGGATAAAGAGACAAAAAGGGTGTGAGAAGCTTATGAAACTTAGGGTGCCAAAGAGGGGTATACCAAGATGAAGAAAGGAGGTGGTGTGAAGGATACTACCAATGATGGTTGCAAAGAATAGGGTTAAGTTGTAAAGGATATTGATGAGAACAAGGAGGTAGAATGGGGCATGGGCTAACATTGATGTGCCACTACAATAGGTATTAGATCAAACATGGTAGGATACAAGGAACAAGACTGAGGAACATCATTCACAAAGGAAACTAGAGATGTAGAGCTAGGGATGGTTTCTTGTGGAGCTGACTATTGGAAAAGGTCTCATATGAATGTATTTGGTTCATGCTTTACTTTGAACTCATCCTAGTCCTCTTGGTTTTTATTTGAGCTAATTTCCTTACTCATCTCATCAATGTCTATTAGTTGGATCAACAAGCATGTATAAAAATTCGTTAGTTGAATTTGATCATAAGGTGAAGGAATATACTCTTTCCTATTTTAGTGGATGATCTCAAACAGGCATTTGGAGTTTGATTCTTATCATGGGATGAGGTGGCCAGCTTGTAATAGATGTGAAATAAAAACAAAAACATATGCAATGATAATTCAAATGTTAGATCCAAGAATAGAGAAATGTAAAAACAAATATGGCAAACACAAGAAACTACAAACTTTGTATTAAATATGATAAAAACTTTATGAAAATCAAAGTTTAAAGAATACAAGTTGTGAGCCTTAAAAGCCTAAGAGATCAAAGAATATCCTTGAAATTTAATGCAGATAGTAGGATGTGCTCTATAATGATATTTGCAATTAAATATCTCGAATGATCTACTTTTAAACTTTGTACGCCATAGGTTCTCTCTATTATAATGATCTACGTTGAGAGAGAAATGGTTGTGGACTTGTGGATGTCAACCTAAATGCAAATGATCCAAAAGTCCTTCAAAAGATACAAAATTTACCTTAAATAGGCTATGAACATCCTTACAATTAGCTATAACATGCAAATTTTTGTGGTGTTTCAATGGTCCCTCTTTGTTCGTGTTTAGAGGATTGAAATGAGAGACACTGACAAAGAATACAAAGCACCACTACATATTATAACACTACAATGCATATAGGACACATAAGAATCAGGCTATTTAGGTCACTAATGTTGCTAGTTTAAGGTTGTGGTAGGACATGGTATTATTTTTAAGGCCTTGGCAGGCTATGTTGCCAATTTAAGGTCATAGCAAATCATTAAAACCAGGCTTGCATGTTGATGATTGTCAGGTACATGTAGTATGGCTTTAGATAGGAATGACTAACCAGATTAGTAGCTCATTCTTATCCATGTTAGCTATTCTAAATGCACCATTCTTGTAGGCTCTAGTGATAAGGAAGGACCCTTCCTAGTTGGCTAAGAATTTGTCTTCATGTTCACAGATGGCTTTGAGGACTAGGTCACCCTTCTTGATCTTACGCATGATAAAGTTATGGTGATGTTGTCACTTTTATCTCTCTTGATAGTGTTCAATATAAGCAAGTGCTTACATACGTTGCTCCTCCACCGAGTCCAAGGCTATCATCCGTAACCCCTTGTTTATCTCATCATTGAGAAAGTTAATTAAGGCTACTCAGAGTAAACGCACCTACAATTCAAGAGGTAAAATAGCTTCAAAACCATAAACCAAGTGATGAGTGGTGAGGTACCCCTACACTCAACCATACGAATACGAGTGTTACACACACAATCCGGTTGAACTCCATAGACTAAGTGCCTACACGCCTCATGGAATACTTAGGGTTAATCATTCATTGTCTTCCCATAATTACTTGTATTTTTCATGGTTGTATGGTTAAGTAAGTCTGAGGTATATGATTTTTATGTCTTTTCTATTTTATCTCCTATGCTAATGAGGTGAAGGGTGAAGAGACTAATTAACTAACTAAGCCTTAATTAACCTAGCATCAGTATTTGTTCCCAC
>MNCI01006534.1:446695-502044 GCA_015680685.1 Gnetum montanum | reverse complement strand
TGGGAATGTCACTTGGAACAAGAGTTAAAGTCTTAATCGCAAGATTTACCAAAAAGAAAACAATGCGTCAACCAAAATATACACTAATGATACAACTAGAAATGAGGTGAACAATGGAGAGAAGAATGGAATGGAGAGAGGAGAATGGAATGGAATCCCAAGAACAAGCTGGTGTACAGGCCCTTGTGGACTTCATGATTAATGTGACTTAGTAGATTCCATTCCAAGTCTGACCTCAAACATACCACATCCAGTGACTTCGCATTAATGCATTTGGCCAATCCATCCTCTTGAAGTAACAAGAATGCCTTCACCCAAGAGCCACCACCATTCTGACAAAATGAAGGAGGAGAGAATGGGAAGCGAGAAGGGCCTTAGTTAGAGGGAACATTTTTATTTTAGTTCCATAACTAGTGCTTGTAGCCCAAATGGTTATTTCGTCCAAGGGGTGTGCTTTGAATTCTCACACTTTTTTTTATGTGTTTATGCGTGAGAATCACACCATGCAAAGACTTTGTTATTTTTATTAACTCAGCTTCCCAATAATTGGGTAACGTCGAAACAATAAGAAAACTCAAGAAGAAAACAAACAAGAACCCAAGAGAACGGCCAACACAAATGCATCAAGTTCCTTTGAAGTCACACCCTTTTCAAGCCTTGAGTCCTTCCTTAGTTTGAGAAATGCCTAGTCACCGATTCATTAGAGTTCTTATTATGAAAGGGACTGTACATTTCCAAGCCAAGAGAGACCATAGAAATTTATGGATGAATGGATGAAGTGGACTCATTTCTTGCTATATCAAAAGAAACATACCCTAATATCAACATCATAACTTAAAGGTAAAAACCAAACATTAGCAATCAATAGGAAAAAAGTTCATACCATCATGAAGAACACTTTTTAAATGATTAACTTACAAGATAAATAACACACACACACACACACAAAGAAATGAAAAATTATAACGATGTTGTAAAACAAAAAACAAGAAAAGTTAAAGAAATTTGTAAAACAAAAATGTGTAAAACAAAAACATGTAAAACAAAAATGTGTAAAAAAAATTAAAAAGAACTGAGGGCCCCAAATTATTAGCATAGGTGGCCATCTCCCCCATGACTAAATGGAAGGGGAGAGATCCGAAATAATGAGTGCCTGTTTGAATTTCTTAGAAGTGTCCAACTTCTCCCAATTGATGTTCTTAGATTAAGGAATGGAAGTCGGCAATGCTCATATTCCAAGGTATCTATGCCTTCATTGCTGGCATGGGTTATTTCCCCAGATTATTCCATGCATGTTGGTTGGTTGCTCTTTCGTTTACCTGTCAACCATCGGGTGTCCACTTGTTTTATGGTTGCTACATACAGGCACCTTTGTCGCAGAGCTTCTAGGGCATACCAGTTTCATGTAGGAGATGCTGAGCATTCCTCCATGTCATCACCCTTTGAGTCACTGTATGTGATGCATGAAACTTTCTTCTTCTTGATCTTTCCATAAATGCTTACCTTAGATGTTTCCAAGGAAAGATCGTGGATTCCTAGGCATGCATCTATTGTACTTAGCCATGCCCTTCCCATTATAATTGGGAAGTCCCCTTCATTGCTATTAACTTCGATCACCAAGAAATCAGCTAGGTATGACCAACAACACACAGTGGTAATGATCTCCTCCACCAATCCCAAGGGAATGGTGATGGACTGGTCAGCTAGATCTAGTTGAATATTTCTCTTCTTGAGTTGGGGTAGGTTCCAGGCTTGATACATTTCTCATGATATTAAGTTGACTCCGAAACTTGAGTCAAAAAGAGCCTTATGTGGTTCATTCCCGAGGACTTGGAGATACATTAAGGGACTTCCAAGGTTAGATAGTTTCCTGGGAAGGTGTCCTACCTTGATCTAGTCAGTTACAATATGTGTTAACATAACCGTATGCGTTGAGCTCTGGTATTGGTTTGAAGGGAGCTCCAAAGCCTTGTATGTTGGAGGAGTGTGCACAAACTCAACCGCTTGTGGTTGTGAGAGCTTTTCTGGCCTTTTGGTTTTGAAGAAAGGTCTTCTCTTCTTGCAATTGTCACAACCAGCAGCAGGTTGAAGGTTTACTACTCTTATAGCATTACGTTGCTGCGGTTGAGTGGGGAGTTCCCCTTGCATTTTTGGAGTGGAAGGTAGTGGAACTACTGGTGTAAGAGTGGTGGATGGATTCGGAGGATGGTATGGATGTGGAGCGTCTCCTGGAGGAGAAGGAGTCCTTCTAAAGTACTCTCGAACTTGATAGTAACGTTGTGGGGTTGCGTGATCCATAGAGTCACTTGGAGAAACTAGCTACTACACGTAATAGCCATAAGGATTGGGTTGCCGATAAGGGTATTGTTGTCTCGGCGATGGCATCCCCCATGACTGTGGGTGTTGCCACTATTGATGTTGCTCGATAGGTTGTAGTGGAGTTCCACTTGGATAGTATGTTAACGGTTGGTGGAACTGCCTTGGGTTACCTTGGGGATAAGGTAACCTTCGGGGTGTCTGCCGTCTGTTAAGTCCTGAGTTGAGTGCATACACCCCAGACTCTTGTAGATGTGAGATGATTGGACAACATCCCTTAGGATAGTCATATTGGCAGATCTCACATCCACCGTCATTGTCTATGTCTGAATCCACAACCTCATCGGAGATATTTATTTTTCCCTTACCCTTATCACGTGCATGGCCTGAATCTCTCCGCTTTTTCTTGTCCTTGTCACTACTTCGTTCCTCCTTAGATTCCTCTACAATCTTTAGGACAGTTTCAATTTTACTATCTAAGGAGCTCCATATTTCGTCTACCTTAGCCGACATTTCCATTGTTAACTTTTGAAGCAGTAAGGTTTTTCTATTCACCAACTCTTCGAGTGGTGACTCATCCTCTTCATTGCAAAATCTCACTCCCCTCTTCCGAAGGGAAGGATCATGGTTATATTCTTTTGCACTTTCTTTTTTCCGTAGCTCCCCTTCTTCTTTAGCTACTTTCTCTAGCAATCGATGAACTTCATGGGATCTAAGTTCAAATAGTCTCCCTTGGGCATAAGTCCCAAGGGTTCTCATAGTTTCATACCTTAGCCCATCTATGAGATGGCGGAGTTGATCCCGTTGTGCGTAACCATGGCCCATGCAACAATGTAACAATGCATAGTAGCGGCCCATGGCAACATCCAAGGGTTCATGAGTACCTTGCTTCCATCCTTGGATCTGCTTATGCAAGTTAGACACTCTGGAGTACATTTGATATTTGTCGTTGAACAATTCTAACATCATACTCCACCTCCTAATGGTTTTCGGCTCTAAGGACCAATACCAACTCTCTACTTCCTTTATGAGTGTCCTAGGAAACAACTTTAGTTTTTGCCACTCGTTTTCTATGTTTTTCAAGGCGCAAGCATCATGGAATTCCTGTAAATGATTTTGTGGATCAGAATTATATCCCCCCTCAAAGCGTGGGATATTATTCATGTCTAAGCGCTTGATCCGGCTATCTTTTTGATGCCTTGTTGGTATTCTCACTACCTCCATAATATCTAGCATACTCCGGGTTGCAAGTAGGGGTTCATCATGATCATCTCTTTCATGAAGTCTATGATGTCTATGTTGTTCCCTACTTTCCCTTCTACAATCCCTAGACTCTCTAGACTGCCCTCATCCTCTCTCTTGACTCTCTCTTCGAAGTCTCTCATTTTTCTTACCCTTATCCTCACCGTTATGCTCTTTGTGGCTACGCCTTGATGTGGAAGAAGATGGTGAATGATGTGATGAAGGGGAAGAAGAAGGAGAACCATCGCCATGAATATGTTTCTTACCTTCCCTTTTGTGGCTTCGGCCCCGATCATGATGACGATCTGAATGCTTGTCCTTGTCGTGTTTTTGTTCCCTCAGTGAATAGTTGGCGTTCACGGGGATCAAAACCATGGTTGTGTATTGTGGAGCATAGGTTCTAATACCCCACCTACTCACTATCATTAGGAGGAGGAACATCTTTCAGTAGAGAACCCATTATAAGTGGTTTACCATCTCCAATTTCACTTAGGACGTGCGGGACCCCTTTACCCTTCAACAATGTATGGTCGCTCTCCTACCTCAAGTCCCTTAAACGTTGTGCTTCTATGGGATGGTAATCCCTTGTGTCAAAATTTCCTATATGTATTCAGCATAGAGCTGTGTCATTCCTATCTGTGCCAGAGCATGGAGAAGCATGTTAGGAACTGCCCGATTTGGAGGTAACACTATGTTACCTTGCAAATCTCTCCAACGTAGTTGTTCGTCCTGATGGAGGATAAAGGTAAAATTTGGTACATACTCATTGAGATGAGTATATACCACCCGATACTATTGAGGAACTGGTAGATTTTGGTTATGTGTTTTAGACTGCTAACTATGCCTTGTATGACCCCTAGGTGGTGAATTGCTTTTATGAGAAGAAGAAGAAGACATTGTATCTTATTCGGTGTGCTGATTAACCATTATATAATTTTTTGTTTAATTAACCCTAAGGGTTCGTTTAAGCTCCCAACGATGTGGATAATTTCCTATGTTCTACTTAGCACACAAACACTTAGTCCCCGGCAACAACGCCAATGATGAGTGGTGAGGTACCCCTACACTCAACCATACGAATACAAGCATTACACACGCGCTCCTATCAAACTTTGTAGACTAAGTGCCTACACGCCTCATGGAACACTTAGGGTTAATCATTCGTTGTCTTCCCAGACTTACTTGTATTTGTCACGGTTGTATGGTTAAGTAAGTCTAAGGTATATGATTTTTATGTCTTTTTTGTTTTATCTCCTATGCTAATGAGGTGAAGGGTGAAGAGACTAATTAACTAACTTTAACTAACTAACTAAGCCTTAATTAACCTAGCACCAATATCCGTTCCCACTTACCGTTCACACCCTAAACCAATGCAACCTTGGTTACCAAACGCTAGTTGTTGCTGGGATCACCAAGCGTAACACACATGCTTGAAGCGACCGTACTGAATGCACTTAACTAGAAGAGAATGGTTGAAAGATAATTAATCAACTAATAAATAATTTTAAAAATAAATAATAAATAACAGTAAATAAATTCCTATCTAGCTTAGTCCATGCACTGCAAGGTTTATCCAAGTTCGTCTTTATTGTCGTACAAAAACTTGTGTTCAGGTACAATATTTGCTTGAATAAAGATCCATTCACTTTGGAGCTCCTACTATGGGCACATGGAAATTATTCTATCTCTGAAGAGGCCTAAACTTAGAAACAAGGGAGAGTCGCCTCTTATTTATAGACTTTGCGGTGCACCGCGATATTGCATACATGATATCGCAAGGAATGCGATATCACATACGTGATATCGCGGGGAATGCGATATCGCGGTGGATGCAATATCGTGGCCCATGCAATATCGTATCCCATCACCAAGCTATAAGGAATCATACCAGTTGCCATGCAAGAGGTTATTTTGTATGCCCATAGTGCATGGACAAGCCACTCATGCCATTTGCATTTGCTATTGTTGAGCATATTTTTAAGCAAGTTGATGATGGCTTTATTGCTTGCTTCCACTTGTCCATTGACTTGAGGGCAATATGGCAATGAGAAAGAATTCTTAATGCCTAGGTTGTGATAGAAATATTTTGTTTCATGGATACTAAATTGTGATCCATTTTCTATAACTATGATCATGGGTATGTTAAAATAGGATACAATGTTATCTAGAATGAACTTGAAAACTAGTTCAGATGTTGTCTTCCTTAGGGGAATAGCCTCAACCCACTTTGTAAAGTATGCAATTGTAGTGATAATGAAGCTATGCCCTAATAAAGACTTAGGAATTATAGGTCCAATGATATCCAACCCCCATTGTTAAAATGGCCATGTTATTTGAGTGGTATGCAACTCAGTTGGTGGTACATGTATAAGGTTGCTATATAGTTGGCATGTTTTACACTGCTTAACTTTTTGCATGTAGTCATTTTCCATATGGTGCCAATAGTAGCCTAACCATCTAAGCTTAGCAACCATATCTCTTGGTCCTATATGTCCTTCACAAACACCCTCATGAACCTCCTCTAAGATTATTTTGGCTTTGGTTTTACTTAAGAACTTTAGGAGTACGCCATCACAGGATCATCGACATTATGTGTTATCACCTACGATGACATACCGCTTCAACCGCTTGTGTATAGCATCATTCTTAGCAATAGCTAGGCCTTTTGAGGATTCACCATGCATAAGGTAAAATTTTATATCATCATACCACTCCTAGTAAGAGTAGTATGAATGATGGCCACAAAGGTATCCTCAATGTTCTGTGTGATGGGAGTAGCATAGTTCATAGTTAAGGTGGGTAACTTACTAAACACATCTAACATCACTCTAAGAGCTAATGTTGCAATTGCATTAGCTATGGTGTTCTCATTTTAAGGTATGTATTGGATAACAATTACTTCCCTAGGTCATGGTAAGGTTGTAAGTATTTGGCCTTACATGCATAGACCTTGGTAACTTGGTTAACCACAAGTTGTGATTGCCTTTGATTGCTAAGCATCTAATTCCTAGGTCATGAGCTACCATCATCCCTCTAAACAAACCCTCATACTCTACTATGTTGTTGGTACATGGGAACTCAAAATGATAGGCAAAGGATTAGATCTCACTAGATGGAAATGTTATGATGGCTTCGTCAAAGTGCATGACTACCTCATAACCCTAAGGCACTTAGCTAACTATGTTAATGTTTTCATCAAGGAACTCAAGATCTATGGCTACTTGATCATCAACATGTGAAACTATGAGTTGCATGGCTATAGCTTGACCTTTCGTTGAGGATTGAGAGATGTAATGAAGATCAAATTCCATAATTATGGCTTTCCATTGGGATATACAGCTACTTTTATAGATGTTGATCATTATGGCTTTGAGTATGTTATCATTGAAAATTATGTTGACTTAACTTCTAAAGTGATAGTATCTCTACTACTTCAAAGAGAAGACTAGTGCTAGAAAATACTTCTCCACTTTAATATATCAAGCCTCATGGGCAACTAACACACAGCTAAGGTAGTACATTGGTGTTTCTACTCCATCATCACATTTCTAATAGAGTAGAGAGGTAATGAACATATCAAAGATGGTAAGGTAAATGTAAAATGATTTACCCTCTTGCGAAGGATAGACTATTAGTAGTTGTGTCAACTCTTGCTTAAGGTTTTCAAAGGCATCTTGGCATTGAGTTTTCCACTCATAGTAAACTCCTTCCTTAAGAAAATGTTCCATGGGCTATAACTTATTGGTAAGCCTAGCGATAAACCTATGAATAAACTGTAATCTACCTTGTAATCCCTGAAGCTCTTTAAGGTTGGTAGGTTATACTAATTTTGATATGGCCTTAACCTTATCAGGGTTAACACGAATCCCTACTTCAGATACTACAAAACCAAGCATCTTACTAGTCTTGACACCAAAGACATACTTCTTAGGATTGAGCCTAAGCTCATATTTGAGGCATTGTTCAAGCACAAGGTCTAGGTCATTAGCATGGTTATTGGCCACTTTGGACTTAATGACTATATCATCTACATAATCATTAAGTAAACCTATCATGTAATTGCTAAAGATATAGGTCATGGCTCTCTGGTATATTGCTCTAGTATTCTTAAGACCAAATTGCATCATAGTATAGCAAACGATACCCCCATGGGGTCATACAGATCATGCTAAGTTGGTGCTCTTGGTTGATCTTAATTTGGGTATATCTTGAGAATCCATCCATAAAGGACAACAAGGCATGTCCAACCATAGTATCAATAAGTTAATCAATACTAGGCAAAGAAAAGTCATCCTTGATGGCTACTTTATTTAGGTGTCAAAAATTAATGCAAATACAAATACTCTCATTTTTCTTGGGAACTACCACTATGTTATAAACCCATTCTGTGTAGTTAACAACCCTAATGAAACCAACTTGGTAGAGCTTTGAGATCTCATCATGAACTACTAAGGCCAAATCAAGTCTAATTTTACGCACTTTTTGGTTAACTATTTTAATGCTAGGATCTAGTATGAAGTTGCGTTGGATTAAACGTGGGGCTAGGCCTAGCATGTCTTCATATGACCAGGAAAAGGTCTTAATGTTGCTTTGTAGAACCTTGGTGATGTCCTGAGAATATTGAGGTTCCAGTGAGGAACTTAATTTAAGGGTTTTCTTCCCACCACTGTGTGTTGTGATAGGAACCTCAACTAGAGAGTCTTTGATTATGTCACCTACCTCTAAGGCAAGGGTTTTGACTAGGTTTTCATGCCATTCTAGAGGTTTCTCTATTAAGGCTATGTGGTCTATAAGACTCTCAAGCTTAAGATCTAAGCAATTAGGGTCGATACACCATTCAATATAACCGTGAGGTTCATGTAGATACAAAGGAAAATTGATTTGCTTTGAGGTACTCATACTTTGATCTTGCATGTCAACCAAAAGCATGTTAAGTGGCATGTGGATAAGAGTGAATAAATAATGCCAAAATGCTATAAAATTATGTAAACACATGCAAATCTAATGTAAAAAATGTCATCTAAGGTCATCAATGAGGTAAGGATAATTCGACAAAGTGCAATAGAGGCCAACAAGGTTAAAATAAAGGTCAAACAAGGGGAAATATAGAAATAAGGCTACAAATGATCAACAAAGATCATAATTTTGTTAGCTTTAGGCCTTAGCAAACTATGATGCCAGTTTAGAGTTTTGGTGGACTATGATGCTAGTTTAAGGTCTTAGTAGGCCATTTTCGCATGGTGTCAAACGGTGGTCAAGGAAGGTCAAATCCCACTATTTGATATCATTCAAAGGCTAGAAAAAAGGTAAATAAAGAACATATAAGGCTATATAAAGGCCATAGAAGGTCAACAAGGTTAACAATGCAACACAAGTCCAAAAACAAGTTAAAACATTATGTAATATGGCAAAAATCAAGAAAATAGACTATATATGGTAAAATTTGGCCAATATAGGTCAAAAATGATTAGGGATTTTGTGAGGCTATAAGGCTATTAGATGAGTTTGGGCATCAATTAGGGCTATTTTTGGGTTGTTTAGACTTAGAAATTAGTTGTATTGAGGCTTCCCCATTGGGCTTAGCATCAAAATAGGGATCCTCACTATGGGAACTAAGGAAAATAGGCTTTGGGATGATTAGAGGTCTAAAATTTAGGTTCTAGGACCTTCCCAAGGTAGTGCAAGGTTAGATCAATCAAAATTGGGCACTCTAGAGGTCTGTAAAGGCCAAAAAGTAGGCTTTAGAGCCTTCCCCTATTTCCACGTTGGCCAATGTGGAAGAAAGGGGGCTCAGCATGGAAAAGAAAAATTTTGGCCAAAACAAGGTCAAAAAAGTAGCTCAAACCAATATCTGGAAGTTGTGCATCCCTTAGCTTCATTTTGTAGCAGTTTGAATTGATTTTGAGTGTCAAAATGGCTTTTCCCCTTTCTTCACACTTAGCATCATATCCACAACATGGAAGAATTGGGGGGCAAGGGGGAATAGTTTCTCCATGGATCCAGGATGGTTTAAGAGCATGTTGACTAGGTTTCTAGATCCTAGGGCTATGAATCATCATTCAGCAAGTTTTTGGTTGATTCTAGGCATGTTTGGAGGCTATTTAATTACATCTAAGGCCTTCTCCTTTGTTCCATGCTAGGGGAATTACTCTAGCATGGAAGATTAGGGGAATGGATTTTGGAGGTCAAAATGAGTTAAAATAAGCAAAATCTTGAGGTTATGAGATCCCAAGCTTTTTGGTGTAGATCTTTGGTTTCCAAGAGTGTCATCCTGCAACCAAAAGTGGAAAAGAAGCTTTCCCCTTGTTTCCATGCTTTCCATATTTGAAGGAGCCTCCTCCAATGTGAATGAAGTATGAATCTTAGATCTAGGCCAATCTGGATCACAACTAACTATGCATGTTAACTTTTGAAGTTGCTAGAGCCAAGGGCTATGCCTTCATGTCAAATTTTGGCAGTTTTGATTATTCCCAATTGTTTTTTGAGCCTACCCCAATTTTTCCATGCTAGGGCTAGGGGCTCAGCTTGGAAGACTAGGAGGAACCATTTTTTAGCCATCTTGGGTTAGTTCTGTGAGGTTTGAAGGCTCTAAAAGGTGGATACAAAGTTCTAGAGTGCATGTAAGATCATTTGATGTCATTCTAAGCTATTTATGAGCTCCAAATGAGTGTTCCCCTTATTTCCCACCCTAGGAAGCATGGAGGAAGGCATCTTGAGTGTGGAAGAACCATACATCCTAGATCTATGCTAGTTTTAGCCTCAATCAATCATGCATGTATGCTTCCAAGTTTGCCAGGGTTGAGGACTAGGGTTTGAGTTCAATCTTGGCTAGTTTAGAGGTTTCCTAAATGGTTTCTAAGTTTTCCCCTCTTTTTCCACACTAGGGATAGTATGCCTAGTGTAAAAGACCATGGGAAATAGCCTTCTAGTTATTTGCATCATTTCTAGCCATGCATGTAGGTCTCTAATTTTCATAGCATCAATTACCAATGCCTAGTGTTAAAATTCGGTCATTTCAAAGTTTGGTGAGAGATTTTTTATGTTCCCCCACACCTCCCTCCTTTTTTTCCATGCTTGGCCTTCCATGCTCAACATGGAAGATTGGTGAAAAAGACTTTCTAGCTATTCAAGGTCATTTTTGATAGGTTTGGAGGTCTTAGGATGTGTTAACATGGTTCTAGGACACACACAAGGCTTTGTAGTGTTTGTTCAAGGTCTATGGAGGCTATTTTGTAGTTCCCCCAAAGTTTCCCCCTTTCTTGCATGTTGGGCAGCATGAAAGAAGTGATCCTCAATGTGGAGGAACTAGGAAACCCTTCTTTTTACTATTTTCTAACATTTATGGCTATCCATGAAGGCTTCTAAGGTAGCTAGTATTGATTACTAATACCCAATGTCAAATTTTAGTTATTTTAAGGCTCATTAGGTAATTTTTAAGCTTTCACCCCTTTTCCAAGCTAGGGCTTCCATGCTCAACATCAAAGATTTGGGGGAAGGGTTTTTTAACTTTTCATGGTCAATTTTAACTATGCATGAGTGTCTATAGGGTTGTTGGTGTTGGCTATCAATGTCTAAGGTCAAAATTTAAGTCATTTTGAAGGCTATGAGAGGTTTTTCAAGCTTCCCCACCTCCATCCACACTAAGGGTAGGATTCCTAGCATGAATGGGATCCTCCTTAGCATGGAGAACCAAAGGGGAACAAGTTTTGATCATTTTAAATGACTTCTGAAAGTCCAATGGCTTCCAGAAGGATTGGGTTGCTTCTAGAAGCCAAACTACATGCAAATTTAAATAGTTTTGGCTTCCCCCCTTTCATCCACACTGAGACTAGAGTGATCAGTGTGGAGAAGGTCCTCCCCACCATGGAAGAACCTTATGAGGTTGATTTTTGCTGATTTTTTAACAATCTAGTGCCTTGTGAAGAGGCTATTAACATCCTAGTGTTGGGTACACGATAATCTTACAGTTATTTTCTTGTTTCTGGCACCCCCACTAACTTTCCTAGTTAATCCTCTTAGTTTTCCATACTAGGCAACGTGAAAGAGATCTTCCCTAACATGGAAGAACCAAGAAAGTTATATCTAGGCTAATTCGATAGTCAATCAACCATACATGTTAGTTTCTAGGGTTGCCAGTGTCGATGGTCAATACTGGGTGTCAAGATCTAGCAATTTGAAGGCTTCTAAGTGTCTCATCTAGTTTTTCCCTTTCTTACACATTGGGCACGAAGGCCCTAGTGTGGATGAGAGGTGGATGGTAATTTTTTTCCATATTTGACCACTTTTGAAATTTTTGGAAGCTCTAGAGGGTTCCAGCAAGGTCTAAGGGTCATTGGGCTTTGAAAAATAGCTACTACATAGTCAATTTAGGCCATTTTTACCTTCCCCAGTCCATCCATGTTGGGAATAAGATGCTCAACATGAATGAAGCCTCACCTAGCATGAAAACACCAAATCTCAAGGTTTTAACCAATTTCAACTAGGTTTGGTGAGGTTCTAGGGTTGCCAGAGAGTAACTTAAGAGGCCTATGAAGGAAGCACCACTAGAATCAGACTAACCTACCCTAAAGAAGCTAATGTTTAAGCTTAGGCAATTGAAATAGGTAGTTGCAAGTATGATATGTTTAAATTTGACTATTTCATGTTTTAAAATTTATGACTACTTTATGGTTTCATGTGTTAACCGGTTTTCTATGTGCTATGGTTGTAGATGCATGTTAGGTTATGGCAACCTAAGCTACCATGGAGGTAGAAGAAAGGCATGCAGAAGATATACTCCTAAGGCAACATGAGGTTGAAGGATTTGCTGATGCAGATAGAAATGATCTAGATGTCCTATTTAGTGAGGTAGTGATAGGTTCATTCCCCATCATCATCCCAGAGGAGAAAGAGGAGGAGGAACCAAGTATGCCCATGCCTTAATGTTTTCATTATATCTTATAGTTTTATTTTGGTTTTCATCCTAACCATTCAATGATTGTTATGCTTACAGTAGTTCTTAAGCCACCAATGTAAGCATATATCCCTAAGTTTCATGTGAATCCATGATTGGAGATTCCAAAGAAGGTGGAGTTCATGCATGAGATGGCTAAGGACATCATTGACCGAATGTAATAGGTTGCACTCGAGATAGGTAAGGAATTTTTTTTATGTCCCTTATTTGCTTGTTTATGCTATAGGTTATGCTCATGTCATGGCTATTTTAGGTTGTACATTATGCTTATGGTTATATTTCATGCTTTTTGTAGTGCCTTCTATGAAGTGAAACCCTAGCAAAGACATAGATATTGACTCCTTCCCTAAGCTTTCCTTCGATGTATCTAGTGTACCCTTGAAGTTTTATGAGACTTCTATTGATCTAGTAATGTCATGTATAAAAACTTCATGAAAGCTAGAGAGGTCCATCAAATCCCTATGGGAGGAAGTTGTGGCCTTAAGGGAGAAGACTCAATAGCAGGAGAAAATAATTAGAGATCTCCAAGACCACAAGGCCTTTGTGGAGGCCCAAGCAACTAACTAAGGAAAGTTGCAAACTAGGGAGATCACATGGGCTTACTACTGACATGTCATTCAGGACAAAGTAGCGATCCGTTAGGAGATGGTAGAACAATGTATGCATAAGGATCTCATCTTCCAAAGGGTTGAGGATTGGAAAGATCATTATGCTTGGATCCTAGAGTGGGGTAAGAAACAAAAGGTCCACAAGAGATAGTATAAGGTAGATCATGGGGCCTACCTCCAGTGGCTCAAGGAGGAGTCAATTGAACAGCGTAAGAGAGAGTTGTTCATCCAAGGGATCTAAGCAGAGAGTGCTTATTAGCTTTTTGAAAGTACTCTCATGATGGAGAAATCTCCTACCATTCAGATTACCACTACTATAGGTGAGGCCTCTATGGTTGTTATTACCTGGAAGCCACGTACTTGGACTATAGTAGATAGGACTAACATCCTTTCTAGCATTAATCTTGGGGATGTTGATTAGGTCAACATGATGAAGGACTAGATCCTCCATCATTTGGAGAAAGGCCTTCCACATCTACCCTCAGAAGTTATGGAGCCAGAATCACCATAGGTTTGATGTATTTTATGTTTTTTATTTTTTGTTTTAAGTTATGGTTTTGGCTATGGGTTACAAACTAGCTAGTAATTGAAGCTCCACATCGGACCCCTAATCTATATTCACATTGTTGACAGCTAGGGATAATTTCACCTTCATCATAAGGAAGGTAAATTTCTTGATGGATGGGAGAGGACACAGCTAGTAATTGAGCCAACCAAGGCCTTTCCAAGATAAGGTTGAACATGGGTATCTCTTCCACCACCAAGAAATTGGTGGTTATGGGAAATTTCTCACTTGCTACAAAATCCAAGAAGATAGACCCCTTGATGGCAACTCTTGATCCATTAAAGAGTTTGAGAGCCATAGCAATTGTAGGTTGTATCTACTCAATTAAGGCCAAGCGCTCAACAATGATGCATGGGATGGTGTTGGTTGTAGCTCCATCATCAATGTGTACCCTATTCACTTTAAACTATCCTATGTGTATGATTATTAATAGAGGGACTATAGTCACTTTGCCATTTTGGGAATTAACCTTAATTTTATTATCACGACATACTAGGGGTGTCAACTTCTCCACCTTTGGTGAGGAAGGGACCATCACTACATGGATGGCTTCCTCATTAGTAGGGATGTCCTCACTAATGGGTATAGAAGTAAACATTTTTACTAATGCCTTATAATGTGTGGCAGAAGTCATGATCAGGTCATAAAAGCTTAGGGTTGTATTCTTCTACTTATGGAATTTCTTGACTTGATCCATTACACTGAGGAAGTTTTTATTATTGGCTATTGGCTTGTCACCATAGTTGTGCTTTACTTCCTCCATGCATCACAAAATGCAAACTTCAACTTTAGATTATGGATGTTGAGGCTCTTCCTCTTCATTCTAGTTATGGATTTTAGTATCTTCCTATGGTTTGTTTGTTGGAGCAGGTTGGGCAAAGGAGGTCATGAGTATAGCTAAAATGGGAGTGGAATTTGGTGGGTCCACTTCCTTTTGTACCTCCATATGCTTTTCACCCTTGTTACTAGGCTTTTTCTCATGCTTCTTCCTTTACTTGGTTGAGGTCTTCTTATTGTCAATAATTGCTTATGAGGAGGTAGTAGCATTGGCCACCATAGGTGATCATTGTGTAGTTGTCTAGGCTATGGCTTGTTATGTTATGTTAGGTTGAGGTACCCTTATAACAAAAGGATCTCTCAAAGGCATTCGTGATGGTACTCTTATGACAAAGGGGGATCTTGAGCTATGGGAAGCTGAAGAAGCCCTTTCGTCATAGAGGGATACTTGAATCATGAATGGTCTTCTTACAAGTCTCCGATTGTCATCAATATTAAATGTTGAAATAACATAAGGACTTTCATTAGCATTCAATGCATCTTTGTAGATCTACATTGACTAATTTTGTGGTTGAACCATGTTGGAAGCATCTAAGACCAACTCACTCCTATCTATCATCCTTTGCAGGTCATCCTTCAATGTGAGGTAGAAGTCTATGTCATGACCTAGCAATTGGTGATAACGGTAGAAATGATCTAGTTTGAAGTACCTAAGTAATTGGAGATCATCCTTCATTGCCTAAGTGGCATATTTGGCTATTTCACATAATCACTCGTGTTTCTTTCGAGTCTCTTTGGTCATTTTTTTGTGTTACATGTGCCCACTCTTTAATAATTGGTCTAGTAACTCAAATGATTTCATAGGTAAGGTAATGTATTTGCACCTATATTTCTTGTCCATGTAGTAGCCCTTTAGGTTGATGGTTGGTTATTATGACCATTACTGAGTGCCTTGTGTGAGTTTGCCCTTGGCCCCTAGTTCGTGGTCTTTATGTCTTTAGTCATAGTTACTATAGTTATATTGTTTTTTTTTGTTTTTCTCTTTGTCTCTCCATGTATGTTGATTTTTATAGACTACATGAGCTAGATCATGACTAGCCTCCATAGCATCCTTTATATTTTTAGTTTGAGAAAATGCTTAGTTAAGATCATGGGTCTAGGTAGTAGAGCTTGGACTTATGAAGTCATTAACTACTCCCTTAAATATGGCTAACAAATGTGCTTTTGTGATAGGTTCTGGTATTTCATTCAGTAGTTCATTCCACCATTGAATGAATTTTTGCATGGGTTCAAAGGGTCCTTGCTTGACCTTCATGATTTGATCAAGCATGGTGTTGAGCTTCAAGTTATACTTGAAGTAGTTGACAATCTGAACTATCAAGTCTTTTAGAGAGGATATGGATCATCTAGGTAACATGTAGTACCAATCAAGTGCTTTCCCAGTCAAGGACATAGGAAAAATCCTTATGATGATATGAGGCCATGGTTGCAAGAGTAAGCACTCAAATCTAAATGTTATAAGATGAGCATTAAGGTCACCTTCTCCATTGTATTTGCTAAACTAGGAAATAGGGACACCAGGAGGAAGTATCAAGGGTGGGATCATAGGATTGATTGGATCATCCTAGTAGAAGGTCATAATCTTGATACTTTGTGAAGTAGAGGCTTTAAGCCTTCTCAACTCCTTCGTTAGGTCCTAGATCATCTAGAAGGCTTGATCCAAGACTTTTGATGGCCTTGTTGGTTGTGGAGTTTGTACATAAGGTTGTGGCATTTGTTCTAAAACTTGTGGCCTTACTATGGGTTGCAAGATAGAAGGAAGAGGTTTTTGCGACCGAAAATGTTGGTGGCTGGAAACACCGAGAGGTTGCTGGGCAAATAGTTTAACCCCAGATCCACATGAGGGTTGTGCTAGAGAAAATGGATTCAAAGTTCCTTGAACAGTCTAGTCAATTAGACAGGGACTTAACCGATGTACAATAACCCTTTTGCAAACAATAATCTTAAATGGAACAACTGGCGGTAAGATAAAAAGAAAACGTGATGTGCACAGCAATAGAAACATGCTAAAGTCCGTAACAAGATAGTGGACATGATTAGCGTTTAACAATGCCAAAAAATAAATGCTATAATCAGCCAAAAAGAGAGTTTGAATAGGAAGATGCACCGCCCCGAAAAAAGGGTAAAGGCATACAAGGTGTACAATAGGCACAGTAGGAGCAGAGTCACAGCCTCAGTGGTGTCGGGCTGTGAAATCTAGTGCTCACTGTGATAAATTATGCCTCCTAGGTTGGTGGTCACAGTATACCATGTGATGTAGTTGTGCCTCTCTATTGATGTGGTGTGCTCTAGGTCTCGTTCGCCCACAGAGCTAGGTGCCAAGATGCCAAAATGTCAAATGCCTTAATGGAAAAAATGCCAACTGCCTTGTTGGTAAACAAATTGAAGCTTCCCCCCTTCCTCCCCCTTTTTCGAAAAAAGAGGATGCAGAGGTATTTATAGAGCTAGGGTTAGCCCAAAATGTAGATCAGGTGCCACATGGCTATGCAGCGGGTGTTACACTGTAGCACTACGCTATGCAGCGTAGCAGGGTGTTACACTGTAGCGCTACACTACATAGCGTAGCAAGGTGTAGAAAGCGCCATTGCTCTGACACTTAGAAAAATCTATTGTCGAGATGCCAAGACCTGAAATTTTGTGGTGTTTCAATGGCCCCTCTTTGTTGACATCTAGAGGAGTGGCTTGAAAGATGTTGACAAAGAATTACAAAACACCAAAGCAAACATGTCACCAACGTCATTTGTTAGCACAAGCTCCAATGTCATTTTACCTTGCTCTAGAGTGTTACGAGAATAAGGTTATGTTAGGGCATAAGGGGTATAGGCAATCCTAGGGAGATAAAATTTAAATGGTAGGAATGAAATGCAAATTGTGGATCATGATGTAAGATACAAATTCAGCACCGCTGATGGTGACCATGGCATGAAGTAGCTTGCCCCTGAAACATTGACCTTCCATCAAAGTACTCATGGGAGGATCAAAGTTGATCCAAGGATGGGCCAATTGTGAAACTGTAACGTTGTTGGTCATTTTTTTTTTTGTGAGGTGAACCTTTTTTGGGTTCGACTTAGTATTGAATATTAGTCACAACTCTTTTTTTTTGTGAGATTCACTCTTTTATGCTTTTCTTTTGTTATTTTGCCTTTTACATTTGCAAACAACCTTGTCGCAGGACAGGTATTTCTTTCCAGGATGAGTTGTGTTACATCCACATGGGGCTTTAACCGACCTACAGATGCTTCCCATGTGGTGAGCTGTGTTATGTGCATCATGGACTTTGTGGTTGAGCATATGGGAGGGCTTGGCAGACGTTGGGAAAAGCTTGTAAAAGAGGGGAGAGAGTGGATTGCGAGTGTAAGAAATGAGATAAGGTAGGTAAAGGGGAAGGACAAGATGTGCACTTCAAAGTAGCTAAGCTAGTCAAGACTAACACCGTGGAACGATGAAGTGTCCTGCCACTATGGCGAAACACACCTCTAATCAATGCCCATCTGAAATGCACCCTACAAACACAACAGAAAACAAACTAGGAGCAACAACCATGATGCAAAACGAAGGCAAAGGTCCTGCTTGCTTTGGATGCTACTTGAGCTTTGGACTTTTTTGCTAAGGTATGTGACATCCAAACTAGGAAGGTTGATAGTGGCCTTGGCAGCATCAGTGTGGAAGAGCTGGCACCAAGGAGGCTAAGAGTTACTATGAATGTAGATGCTCAGGAATCCTTGCCCAAGGCAAGCATTATCAATTCGGCTATGAGATGGGCTACCCAGCAGCTAAACGTCTCTTGAGCTCGGGCACTGGCAGGGACTAGAGGATAACAATATTGTGGCTAGGCCATAATACTGCTGGAACTCCAGCAGCAAGTGCTGACTAAGGAAGCTACTGCCAGGGCGATGAGACATGGCGGTAGTAGGTCCAAAAGGTCAATAGGACATCATACGACATCTCTGAAGGATCAGCAAGATGCCAAGAGTAGTGGCGCTGCATATGTTCCAAAAGGTGTTTTCTTGGCATCGTGAACTGCATTCTAGAACTACAACGTCCCACCCTGTGTTGGCACTGTGCACACTCATTTGTTGTGTATTAGCATAGATGAATGCTGGGGACATGCCGCGAACCTAGTTTAAGGTCCTGGTAGACCATGGTGTGCTGGTTTAAGGTCTCAACAGACCGTGGTGTACTAGTTTAAGGTCCTAGCAAACCGCTATGCTAGTTTAAGGTCTTAGCAAACCGTATGTGCCAGTTTAACGTCATAGTAGATCGTCGTTGTGCTAGTTTAAGGTCCTAGCAGACCACTGTGTTAGTTTTTTATCATAGTGGATAGTGGATGAGCTAGTTTAAGGTCCTAGTAGATTGTCTATGCTAGTTTAATGTCATGGTGGACTGTCTGTGCCAATTTATAGTCATAGCATATTGTTTTGTTAGTTTTATGTCATAGCGGACAAGCTTTGCCAGTTTTATGTCGTAGCGGACGTCTACTCACCTTTGCCAATTTTACGTCATAGCAGATATTGGTGAAGCTTTGCCAGTTTTACGTCATAGCATACATTGGTTTTCTAGTTTAACGTCATGACCCAAGGATGAGCTATGCCAATTTATAGTCATAGCAGACTTTCTGTGCTAATTTATAGTCATAGCGGACTGTCTATGCTAATTTATAGTCATAGCGGACTAGTGCTTACCTTGCTTGTATAAGGTGCGATAATGCATGCATAGTCATGTTGTGTGCCTACAAGATCCTGCAAAAATCATCTAGAAAGAAAACAACATCAAGCAACACCTATCGTAAACAAGGTTAAAATGGATGAATGAAAGGAAAGCAATGCAAAAAGTGATAGTTTTAGACCATTTCGGGTCATAGGCTAGTTTAAGGCCTTTTTGAACCATGCATTTTTGTAGTTTCATGTTTTATTTTTTTGATTTTTGATGTTTTTCAAATGCAATGTGTAAACTAAGTTGACGAATGTGTAAATAAAGCAAAATGCATGATCTAAATGAGTGGGTGAAATGTAAACGCATAGGCTAGCGCAATGTAAATAAAAGTAAAAAATGCATGGCAAGTGGAGGCAAAGGATAGGCAAGCATCTAGCACATTTTTGGCCAAGGGAAAGTCTTGGTCATGTAGTTGCTTCCTAACTGGGCATGGATTAGAGAGTGTGCAAGGCTTAGGATCCTCTGGGAGGCTATTGGCTTCAACCACTCGTTTGGGTGTGTTAGCCTTAGGTGCTACATTGGTTGTTATAGGTGTAGCACCAAGAAAATATTCTTCTAAAACTTGTGCCATATCTATGTCATGGATAGTTGAAGAGGAAGTGTTATCACCATGGATGATAACTTGACCACCTTCATATGGAAGGTGGATTTCTTGGTGGATGGGAGAGGAGATGGCATGTAGTTGGGCTAGCCAAGGCCTGCCTAGAATCATGTTAAAACCTGGCATCTCCTCTATGACGGTGAAATCTGCACTAGTGGAAAATTGCTCTCCTACCACAAAGGCTAAGTTGATGGTACCCCTGACTATGACATGTGATCCATTAAAGTATTTTAGACACGTGGTTTTGGTTGGCCTAATTTCATCTGCTAGGTCTAGCTTGTTGATGACAGAGTACAATACTACGTTTGTTGCTACACCATCATCAACATATACCCTACGGATGGTACACTGTCCAACATGAATGCTAATGGATAGTGGAGCTGTAGTAACCTCCCCTTGTTCGGGGTTGACTTTGACTACATTATTATGGAACACTAAAGGTGTTGAACTCTATTCTTGTGGTGCAGGAGGCAGCATTGTTGCACGGATGGATGCCTCATTTGCAAGGATGTCCTCCATAACAAGAATGGAGGCCAATATCTTGGCCAATGCTGGCAGTGAGCAGATGAAGTCATGACCAGGTTGTATAAGCTCAATGTTGTGTTCTTTTTCTTGAGTGCTTATTTTACCTAGGTTAGTGCAGCTACGAAGTCCTTGTCATTGGCTGTTGTCTTGGCTTTGACTTCCTTCATGTGGCTTAATAGATAGATCTCTCGTGGAGGGGACTTAAGCTTGGTTTTCTTTGCCTGCTTGGGGGTAGGGGCCCCAATGTTTAGTTGTTGTTTACTAGGTCTTTGCTTCGGCCATGGGAGTTGCGAGATGCTCATTTGTCCTCTTGCGTTAACATTTGGTGGGGCTACCCGGGTTGCTAGTGGGGTCAACCCTTGAAGGAGGAGGGATCAAGATGTTGCCCACTGTTGGGCTTCGGGTAGGTGAGGGGCCATCATGTTGTGGCACTCTTATGACAAATGGTGATTTAGGCAGAGTTGTTGTGTGGTCAACTTGTTGTGGCACCTTGATAACAAAAGGTTGCCTAGCGGTTGTTATTGTATGATGCAAGTTTAACATCTTAGTAGACAGTTGCTATGGAACTTTGATCACAAAGGATGGTGTGGGTGCTCGAGGTGGCACTTTGATAACCAAGGGAGGCCTCTTGCTAGTGGAGGTGGAGGGAATCCTTGCCTTGCTGGGAGGCACAGGGATCACAAAAGGTTGTTGCGTAGGTTTAGACTTACCACCTATGCTAATGGAATTTATGACATAGGAGGCATCATCTGTGTTGGATTGACTCACCGCATTAATCACCAGTTGGCCACGTTCTATCATTCTCTGTAGGTCATCCTGCAAAGAACAACAGTTGTCTGTACTGTGACCAACCAATTGGTGATAATGACAGTATTGGTCCAGCTTGAAGTGTTGTGGAACTAGGGGCTCGTTTGGTACTGCTAAAGTGGGGTTCCTTAGTAGTTCGCAATACCTACCATGTTCTTGATAGGTAATTACTGATACATGTTTGTGTTGGATTTGCCCAGCTTTCAAGAGTTGCTCTAGTAGTTCATAGGGTTGCACCGGTAGTGATGTATACTTTGAGCGGTCCTTGTGCTGAAAGTTGGATCTTGGGGTAGCCCTTGTTAATGTAGGTGAGTTGGTGCCAAAATTGGTTATTTTGTTAGTTGGGGCTTTGGGCTGCTTAGCTGTTGGGCCCTAGTTGGTTGCTTTTGTGCTTGTGGCTACTGTTATCACGAGTGTTCTACTTGCAAGCATGTTGGTTTCTATAGGCCACATAGGTTGGATCATTGCTAGCTTGTGCTGCTTCCTCTATGCTTTTTTCTTGGGCAAAGGCTTGGCTAAGAGACTTTGAGGCTAGATAATATAATTTGAACTTAATAAAGTCATTTACTGCACCTTTAAAGATAGCTAGTAGGTGTGTCTCCACTAAGGGTTCATCCATTTCGTTCAATGCATCATTCCAATGTTGGAGGAACTTTGGCATGGGCTTTAGAGGTCCCTGTTTAACTTGCATCAGCTGGTCAAGGGTTGCCTCAGGCTTTAGGTTGTATCTAAAGTGTGTCACAAAATTTCTTATGAGATCCTCCAAAGAGGAGATTGAGGCCTTGGGGAGTGTGTGATACCAGTCCAAGGCCTTGCCAATGAGTGACATGGAAAACATGCACATGATGGTGTATGGCCAAGCTTGAAGAAGTAGGCATTCAGATCGAAATGTGACCAAGTGTGCATTGGGGTCCCCTTCTCCATTGTACTTGGTAAATCGAGGTAGTTGGGCCCCAGTTGGAAGAGTTAGGGGTGGTACCCTAAAACTTATGGGGTCGTCTCCATAAAAGTCCACCACCTTGATGGAGTCAGAGGAGGTAGCCTTAAGTCGGTTGATATCCTCTGTCAAGCTTTGGATTAGCTAGAATACCTTATCCAAGCTTGGGGATGTGCCAACTGGTTGCATTGGCTGGGCTTGGGTTGGTTGTGGAGTTTGCCACACATGGGTGGGTTGGAAGGACATCGCAAACACCGATGAGACAAGCGGGATGTAGGATGCCCGAGTTTTTTGGGCTGGGAGGTGGCCCCTGCATGAGCATAGTGCTGGGTAAATGCATTAGTTGCATGCGATGAAGGTTGAATTGGCATGGTCACTATCTTGGAGGGGATGGATGGACCAAACCAAGGAGGGGTTGTACTAGGGAGTGGTTGTTAAAAGACGGTGTGGAGGTGGCTCTCGTGTTCGGAGTAGGCCTTGAACTCATCTTCCTCATTCTGTGAGGCTTCCTCGTAGGTTTTCCTTGCATCATGCTTGTTTGCACGGATGAGTTGGAACAAAAATTGGTGGTAGGGCTCCGTGATTGGGATTATTTCAAACAAGGAGGGGTTGTACTCCCGTCCATTTCAGTGGACTCGTTCGTAGTCTTGTTTTGCCTCTAAATCGAGGTAATTCACTAGTAGTCTTGCTTGGATTTTGGCACAAACAAAATTGCATTGTTCGTGGCTTAATGTGGCATGCTTTGGCTAGATTGTGGTATCAAATGTGTTAGACACCAACGTGGAAGGTTGATCTGGATTCATGTTCACAGATCAGGTTGTGAGAGCTGCTAGTTACAGAAAATGGCTAACTCTAAAAATAGCAAAAAAATGACTAAGTCTGTCAATAGCAGGGAAATGACCAAGTATAGAAATATAGAAAATGGCTAAGTGCAACAATGCAGAGAAAAAAAATGCTAAGTATGAAAATGCAGAAAAAATGCTAAGTATGAAAATGCAGAAAAAACAACCCTCCTTCTAACGCCAAAAACTGTTGCGACCGAAAACGTCAATGGCTGGAAACACCGAGAGGTTGCTAGGAAAACAGTTTAACCCCAGATTTGCATGAGGGCCATGCTAGAGAAAACAAATTCAAGGTGCCTTGAATGGTCTAGTCGATGAGACAGGGACTTAATCGGTGTACAATAACCCTTTTGAAAACAATGATTTTAAATGGAACAACTAGCAGTAAGATAAAAAGAAAACGTGATGTGCACAGTAATAGAAATGTGCTAAAGCACGTAACAAGATAGTGGACACGATTAAGTGTTTAACAATGCCAAAAAATAAATGTTATAATCAACCAAAAAGAGAGTTTGAATAGGAAGATGCACCACCCTGAACAAAGGGTACAGGCATACAAGGTGTACAATAGGCACAATAGGAGTAGAGTCACAACCTCGATGGTGTTGGGCTATGAAATCTGGTGCTCTCTGTGATAAACTGTGCCTCCTGGGTTCGTGGTCACAGTATACCATGTGATGTAGTTATGCCTCTCTGTTGGTATGGTGTGCTCTGAGTCTCATTCGCCCACAGAGCTAGGTGCCAAGATGCCAAAATGTCAAATTCCTTGATGGAAAAAATGCCAACTGCCTTGCTGGTAAAGAAATTGAAGCTTCCCCCCTTCCTCCCCCTTTTTTCAAAAAAAGAGGTGCAAAGGTATTTATAGAGCTAGGGTTAGCTCAAAATGTGGATCAAGTTCCACGTGGCAGTGCAGTGGGTGTTACACTGTAGCGCTAAGCTACACTATAGTACCGGGTGTTACACTATAGTGCTACGCTACGCAACATAGCAGGGTGTTACATTGTAGCGCTATGCTACGCACTGTAGCACCACACTACGCTATGCTACATAGCGTAACAAGGTGTAGAAAGTGCCATTGCTCTGACACTTAGAAAAATATGTAGTCAAGATGCTGAGACCTGAAATTTTGTGGTGTTTCAAAGGTTGCATTATGGTTGTAGCTTTTGGACCAAATAAGGGAAATGATGTTTGTGTTGGTACCTAAGGCACAAATGGGATAAAGGGGGTGTGTGATCCCTAAGTGTCTTGGGATCCCATGGTGAACCTCACACAAGTAGTTAATGGATTTGTGGTGGTAAAGATCACCATCGATGATTACATAGATTGAGGCTATATAGCGAATGACATAGATGTGTTATAGGTAGTTGGCTATGGTGCTGATTGAGTTTGATGTATAACTATGAATGATGCGGCATAAGCCATGGTAGGGTAGAAAGGAGTGGAATATGGTGGCACCATGCCTTGGAGAAAAAAAAGCATTATAGAAAGGCATTATGCCCTTGGAAGACATTTTTTGGAACAATTCTCCCAGGATGTTTTTGGGCTAAAATTCCATCTTAAATTCATCCTCCTTCTCCTATTGTTCTCCTAAGCTTTGCTTGTCATCTTCCTCTTCCATCACAATAAATTAAGTCAAGATGCTAACATAGACATTGATTAGAGGTATTTGGTCATACCAGGAAGGAGCATATTCTTTTCCATCTCGATGTACAAGCTCAAAATCCCTTTTTTTCCTTTACTTCCACATGTGGAATGATGAGGTTAGCCTACATTTTGATGCAAATGTGGTGGTAATGGTCTTTATTTATGGAGGTAAAGTCAAGACTCTCTTCTCTAACCTTCAAATATTGCCTACATTCAATGATGGTAGGGTCTTTGGGGTCATAGACCCTCATGGCTTGTTGAAGGGTGAGAGGCAATTTGGTAAATTGTTGGAAAGACATGGCTATAGTATTGAGAATGGCTTAAAATAGGCTATAAATGATAAAATAAAAGTAAATTCCAGCAAATGAGAATTCAAAATTTTTAAAGAGAATGAAAATGGACAACAATGAAGTACTTACTATAATTAGCAAATTGGGGGTGTAAGGGGGATTTACCCCATTACCAAAAATGAAAAACTAGAAACATTGGTGTTAAGCCTCACCCAAGTTAGCCTCCCAACTACCTCTATGTAGGGTATGGTAAGGGGGGGACAGAAGGGGGATGAGATGATGGGAATCTTACACCTTCTAACTCAATGCTGATGAGGGGAAGGCTAAAGAACAAAGTGGAAAGTTGGTATTTTCTTCCACAAAAAAATGGTCTTGGTAGGTTGCCAATTTTTCTAGCTTGGAAAATGAGGGGGAAGCTAACATTCAAAAGTTTGGTAGTTTCCAAGAGGGCTACACCACCAACTTTAGAAGCTAAAAGAGATTGAAATTGGTAGAAAAAAAGAAAAATTGGGAAAGGTTTCAACACTAGCTTTGGGACTAAAATAATTCATAGCAGTTGCTATAAAAAGCCACCACCCAACCACCTGCAACTTCCACACTATAGTTTTGGTCATAAGAGGTAAGGGATAGCACTAATATTTTGGGAGTTTTGGCTACAAAAATATGGAAAAAGGTTTTCAACTTGCAATGTTGGCTTCAAGGAAGCTAGTGTTAAGCCTTTCCAATGCTAGCCTTCCAGTTGCCACTATGCTAGGTTGGTAGGAAGGAAAGAAGGGGGGTGAGATAACAAGAATCTCACACCTTCTATTTGGAGAGGAGGAAAAAGTTTGAAGGATAAAATGGAAGCTTAGTAGTTTCCAAAAAAATATTTTGGCAAGCTGCCAACTTTTACCATGAAAAAGGGGGAAATAGGTTTGTTTAGTATGGAAACCAATGTTGGTTTTATGGTAAAAAATGTGGTAGCAAGAATTAAATGGTTATTAAGGCTTCCACATGCTTTTATTATGAAAATTCATAGTAGGTGTTATGAAATTTTAGCATCCAAACCACCTACAACTTCCATGCTGAGGTTTCTGCTACAAGGGGGGTAAGGAAAACATCGGATTCCAAGGTCTTAGCTATAAAAATGCAAATTCACTACTAGGAGACAACATTGGTAATATGGCTAAGAGATTTTGGCATTGAAATTGAATGGAGGTCCTTCTTATTGTGCCAAGAAAACTATTGCGACCAGAATAATCGATTGCTAGAATAAAGACCAATGGATCTAGTGCATAGCATTCCTCAACCCACAAATCCCCAACGCCTCTAAAAAAATCAAATTTGGGATGCCATGCTTAATTCAGTAGATCAACTAGGGACTTACAAAATAGAAAATGAAGTAATAAAAATTGAATGCTAAAAATGATAACAAATCTAAATAATACACTATTAATAAACAAATATATCTTGCACACAAAACCCAAAACTTAAAAATTTATTGAGAAAAAATAAAGAATAAGTTAGAGAAATGTGTACAAATGATACCTGAGTGGGTAGCAGGAGGGTTCACTTGGGTGGGGGTTTAGGGTCTGTTGAAGTTTATGTAGTTAACTCCATGAGCCAAATGTCCTGCCACTCCCAATGCTATCAAACCTTAGGTGCTGTTACTCCAAATCTATGATGTTGGTCACTATAGGGGGGTGAGAAAAGTGGAAAATTTGGATGCTAGATTACTTCACACTGGGGTTTGGAAATCCCAAAAGTGCCACATTAACACCAAAACCTATAAGATTGAAAGAGCCCTTGAATGCTTGAGAATGTCCCAAGTGTGGAGTTATTATTTGGAAAAATGTATGTATGCTTAATGTATTTGAGTACCAAAAAATTGGAACCTGTAAATGGTGTTTGGGACTAGTTTTTATAGGTTTAGGACCATGAATGATGCTGAAAAATGGTTGTAATTTGGTTGTGATTTAGCTTCAAAATGGCTACAAATTGGCTACTAAATTTTTGCAAATTTCTACCTCATTTAGGTGAGATGGGTGCTCAAATTTTGACGGTTACCATATCTAGTAAGTGCCTTCCCCCCATGGTTATTCCATGGTGGAGATGAATCTTCCATGCTAAGCTTTCCACCATACTTGCTAAAGTGGCTGGTCAACATTGTTGTGCATGAAGTGTTGAAATTTGGCTATTATAGCTTCTACGTTGAGCTCTCTACCATGCTTGCTAAAGTAGCTAGTCAACATTGGAGTGCATAATGTGTTAAAATTTGGCTATTCTAGCTTCCACACTAAGGGGATGCAATTTCCACATTGGGGGTGGAGTCCCCACACTAGGGAAACTTCCATGTTAAAGGGGGGAAGGGTTCCAAGTTGAGCATGCAATGTCCATGCTAGGGGAAAGTTTTCCAAGCTAAGAGAAAATCCCCCACCTCTCCACACTGGGGGTAAGTGAGATCTACCTTCTTGCAGGTGTTTCTAGCATAGAAAAATGTAAACCCCTAAAAAAACCCATCAAATTGACACTTTTGGCATTCTAAAAGGCATTTTTGACCCCTCTCCCACACGCCCGCACCACACACACCTTCCCCCCCCCCCNCCAAAAAAAAAACAAAAACCTCCCCAAGCCCTAATATAGACACTAGGTAACATTTCTCACTTGGGGAATGAGGCTTTGACCACTTATGAGGCATTTTTCAACTTCAAAAGTTTAAAGTATGTGAAATTTTCCACTATGGATTACAATCTTCACATTTACAATGAAGTTTTGCCTCAGGTTTCATGGGGTGAAAGCTACATGATGAAAATTGGCTATAACATGCAAATTTTTGTAATGTTTCAACATCTCTAGTAAAGTGAAGGCATAGTAGGGTAGGATGAGATGTGTCAAACAACTAGAAGATGTCTTGGCTCAAGCCAACATATCTCAGGAGAGACATATCTAGAGAAGATAACATGTCTTAACTACAGAGAAGATGTCTTTCCCAAGGGAGACATCTTAGCTATAGCAAAGATGCCTCAAGATAAGAAGAGACATATTATCTAAGACTAAGATGTTTGACTAAGAGCTTTAGCATGTAGAAGGAACATCTTGAAGAGGTCTAGGATGTCTTGTTCTAGTAGGAAAAGTCTAGGAATTAGTTGGCAAAACATCAAAATGATGGGAATGAGTAGAAAATCCATAGGTAATGAAATTGATAATCCAAAAATAAGAATTAGTAAAGAGAAAGAGTAATCCAATGACTAAACTAGAAACTCAAATTAACAAAATATAATGTTGGAAATCTCACTATGAAAAGACTATTATCCAAACATCCAAAATCATGGTATGAACAAGAGAAAGAGGAATCTAAACCTAAACTACTATTAAACCAAGGAATCACAAAGAACATTACAAGATCATAGAATTAGAAAGGAAAATGGATCTAATCAAGAATATCAAGATGAATGGAAATCCCAAATTTTTCAAGTAGACTATAGAATGAAACCAAATCACATCTCTTACTAGGTTTAAGATCACATCTAAATGAAATTACAACATTCTTGAACATGCTATTGTAATTAGTAATAACCATTGAATCAACAAAACCAATCTCACAAAATTATTGGAATAATTCTCACAATACCCATACCCCAAATAATAGCAACAACAATACATTAACCTTCATATACCTATATAAAATCCATTAAAATAATATTCTAAGCTTCTAAAACAATATTGATGAGTCATTGTTTGACTACATTAATGTAATTGCATCAACGCATGGTTTGTTGCGTCCACATGTATGCATTGATGCAATGTCTTGTTTTGCCTATATAAATGTGCACACCCATAGCATTTACAACATTAGTTGGTTAATAGCATACCATAGCTCTTGTAGTTTGTTCATTTGAGAATTAGAATATTTTCTAAGTGCTTATAGTAGGAGTGAGAAGTGTATGGATCTTTATTCAAGCATCAATGTACCTGGACACCTTGGTGTGCACAGTAATAAAGATGAGCTTTCTTCATAAACCTTGCAGCACTTGGACTTAACAATATTTACTTAACACATTTACTATCCATGCAATTTATTTTAATGTATTTAATTAGTTAATAGAAGATAATTAATACACATAAGTACTACCATCTCAAGCATACAATTAACGCTTGGTAATCCCAGTAGTGCTTAACTCTTGGTAACCCAATAGTGTTGCAATGTGTTTAGGATGTGTACGAGAGATGGGAATAGATGCTTATGTTATGATTAGTTAAAGCATTAATTAGTTATTATATTAATTAAACATTTAATTACTTTATTTTCAACACTTATGCAAATTAAATGAAAAACATAAAAATGATAAAAATCATATCCCCCAATTACACTTAACCATACCATCGTACTTCACAAGTCAAACTAGAAAGACAACGATCACATCCTTAATATTCATTGCCTAGTCAAAATGTACTTAAAAAGCTAAAGTCTACAAAAGTCAACCGGATTTCTTAGTGAATGCTAGTGATTTGTATGAATGGTTGTAGCAACTACTTATTGCTAACCATTGAGGTCATTACTGAGGACATTAGTTAGCTATGTGCACTACCTAGGAGTTAGTGAAATTATATAAAAACATTGTAATGAACCCTAAATTTGATATCATTAAAAATAATAATAAGAACAACAAAAGCACACTATTTTTCTTCTGATCTAATATGGCTTCTTCTCACATGGGAGATTCTCTACTACCATATGAAGGTGGTTCCAATCAGCAAAGGTGTGAATGTCTAAAACCACATGTGCCCCAACAATGCAAAGTGGTATATACTCATCCAAATCAGTGTGTTCCAAACATCACCTTCATCTTGCACCAAGATGAACAGATGTAGTGGAAAAACATGGAGGACAACATTGGGTTGTCACCCAATCAATCAGTTTCTACGATGTTGCTCTACACTCCCATGAGATTGGGCATCATAGGGCTTAATGCTAAAATTGTTGTGCAAGATCATGACTATCAAGATTATCATCCCACTAAGGCACAATGAAAGAAAGATTAGTAATAAGAGGTTCACTATGAGGCATCAAAAGTGAAATGATTCACTAACCCTTTGTTCCTTCTAGGCTACAATGAAGGAGACGATCCCTTCTCAGGGGGTTCTCAATACACTAACTCTCCTTCCCTTTTCCTTGATGAAGAGGGCCTTAACTAGAATTTATAGTTCACTATAAATAATCCTAGTTTAGGGAAGAGTGGATCCCACATCCATGGGGGCTCCAAAGAAGAGATTCAAGGTAGGAACTTGGACAAACACCGTGATAAAGATAAACATGGTGATCATGGTTGTATTATGGTGCTAGTCCTCCTTCCTCTTTGCATTCATCATCCCCATCTTCTTCCTCTTTCAACTTCAACTGAAGCTGCAAAGGACAAGACTATGATTGAGGTAACTAGCAGAACAGAGATGATCGGAGAACCCCACCAGAACAATAGAGACCAAGGATGTGGGCAATCAAGGGAGGCCCATCACCGTGAATGAAGGGATAGTAGGGGGCATCATAGGCACCATGGCCATCATAGGGTCTATGACTATGATGAGCATTTTCTTGCAACTAGAAAAATCCTAAATATTACAAAGGCTATGAGAATTCCAACAAGGCACGTGAAAAACAACCAAATCAAATGGTTAGACATAAACAATATCCCTAAGTTTGAAGGGGGATATAATTCTAATCCACAAAATTATCTCCAAGCCTTTCATAATGCCTGTTCCTTACATAACATGGAAAACAAATCGCAAAAATTGAAGTTATTCCCTAGGACACTTATCAAGGAGGTTGAAAGATAGGACTATACCTTATAGCCAAAATCAATTAGATGATGAAGTACGATGCTTGAACTCTTCAACAACAAGTATCAAATGTACTCTCGAGTATCTAATCTAAGGTAGTAGATCCAAGGATGGAGGCAAGAAACACATGAATCCTTGGATGTGGCCATGGGTAGATATTATTCATTATTGCATAGGTGCCCAAGCCATGACTTATCTCAAAGGGACCAACTCAGCCATATCATACATGGGCTTTGAACAAAAATAAGGAGAACTCTTGGGATTTATGCCCAAGGCAAACTTTTAGAATTAAGTGTCCATTAGATTTAAAGGTTGATCAAGCAGGTGGCCAAAGAAGAAGGTAAGTTGAGAAAATGGACAAGTGTAGAGGAGTATAACTAGGATTCTTCCATCCAAAAAAGGGAGGTATAGTTTTATGACAATGAGGGGGAGGCACAACTTGATGAAGTGGTGCAACATAGGACCTTGCTGACACAAAAATATATTTCTGAAATATTGGCCAACGTAGACAAAATGTGGAACTCTTTGGATGAGAACTTTCAAAGTATCCTTAGAATTATTAAAGAGTCCAAAGAGTAAGGTAGTGGTTATGGCTAAAAAAGAATGAAAGAAGCTAAATGTGTCCATTAAAGGGGTAAGTGCAAAGCTATTTCCATTGAAGAGGTTGCAGATTCTGAGATAGATTATGATGATTTGTGTGACATATGCTAATATAAGCATCCTAAGGAATGTTTCCACATTGTATCACATTTGTAAGAGTCTATGGTGTATGCCCTGAATCCTAGGTTGGAAAAAAGGCAAGCACCCAGGTAGTTTCCTTATCCTTAAGGCAACTACAAAAATTTTCACCAACATCAACCCTATTATCTAAGTGTACCTCCACCTCAACCTCATGAGCAATAACAGTAGTGGTGGCACCCACAATCATGGAGGATGCCACCACCAAGGTAGTAGTAACCTTACCAATACCTAGATATATATGGGTACTATGTTCAATAGTCAATTTCTCCAATAGGATGCCTCTTTCTAGCATCACTACTACCTTCCTATGTATTATAGAGCTTAATATCCAATAGGAGAGTCTCCATTTTCATATTACCCTCATCCTCCTTCTACACATGTACCTCCACCCTCAACTTCATTATCACTAGCTCCATCCATGCAAGGAAAAATTCTAGCCTATCCTCAGCAAAGAAACATCACAAGGGTTGTTAACTTATAGCCAGCTTCCTAGCCAAGTGGTTCAAAGAATAAGCTCTGAAAAAGAATTTTCTTCCAAACCAATAGTTCTTCTAAGCCCTCACAGATACCTACTGCTGATGACCCTACTTCTCCTTCATCCTCTACAACACCATTCAAGATCCCTTCAAATCAAACACCTACCAAAGTGCATACTATAATGTTGACCTATGCAATTACAGATTAAATAAAGGTTGGCCACCTTTCCAAGAAAAGATCTGATCTTGGAAGTCCCTTCATTTACTTGCAAATTTTTGGGAACAAGCCTTGCAAAGCTCTTCTAGACTTAGGTTCTAATCTAAACTTGATCTCTTATAAAATGTACAAAGCCTAAAACCTGCCTCCTCTCAAGAAGAGAAACATTCATCTTGAGTTAGTAGATTAATCCACCACCGTTCCCTTGGAATTGGTGAAGGACATCATGACCACCATTTTTGGGTGTCTTATCATGCTAACTTCTTAGTGATTTGAGTAGACAACTATGAGGGGGACTTCCCAATAATCATGGGAAGGACTTGGCTAAGTATAATAGATGCATGGTTGGAAATAAGAGGTCTCTCCTTGGAAATTTTTAAGGAAAATGATTTTGGAAAGATTGAGAGGAAGTGTGTTCAATGCATCATGTACAGTGACATAGGGTGCCACTACGTGCAGAAATTATGGATAGTGAAAAGCATAATAATCATAGCATGCAGGCCGTGTGAAGATGTCAGAGTAATCCAAAGATGCCTATACATAGACACCATAAAACAAGAGGACATCTAGTGGCTAACAATTAAACCTAAAGGTAGCTAGCCTCTATGCATGAAACAAACTGAGAGCTTGATAAATTCCTACATCAAAGGCATGGACGAGATGGAGAAAATCCATTGCCAACTCTTTAATGAACCTAATTACACCAATTAGGGAGAGTTGAAAATCCCTGAGAGTTTTAAATAGGAGCCCCTTGAGTTAAATACTCTATCAACCAAAATGAAATATGCTTTTCTAAAAAATGACAAGCTATTCATTATTAATGTTAGCCTTGCTCTCATATAGAAAAAGAAGTTGTTGGAGGTGTCCAATAAATGGCCAACATCCTTTGCTTATTCATATCATGTACTAACTAGAATTGATCCAAGGATATGCCAGCATCGAATTTACATAGACTCTTCCATTAAATCAAAGAGGCAACTATAGCGACAGTTGAATCCCAAATTGAAGTAGATTGTGAAAGAGGAGATTGAGCAACTCTTTAAGATGGGGTTCATCTATCCCATTATGGATAGTGAGTGGGTTAGCCCACTTATGATAGTTCCAAAGAAAGGTGGAAATTGGAGAGTCTACATCAACTTTAGGCAATTGAACATGGAAACATACAAGGATCATTTTCCATTACCATTTGTGGACTAAGTATTGGATACCATTTCTAGGCATTGCTTCTACATCTCTTTGGATGGTTATAGTGGCTATAACCAAATCTAGATAGCACTAGAGGATCATGCCAAAACCACATTCACGAGTCCTTGGAAAACTTTTGCATATAGAAACATGTCATTTGACTTGTGTAATGCCCCTACCACATTCCAATGCCTTGTCCTAAGCATTTTCCAATAGCAAATTGGTAGTGTGGTGGATGTCTTCATGGATAACTTCTACACATATGGGGCTACATTCGAGCAAGCCCTAGATCATCTTGAGCAAGTGCTAAAAAGGTGCATAGAGACAAACCTTAGGCTCAACTAGCAAAAAAGGCACTTGATGTTCTAGGAAGGCATTATGTTGGGATATAGAATTTTTGAGAAAGGGATTGAGATGGACCCTAAAAAAATAAGGGTTCTCTAAGGAATTACCTAAGAGCCTCAAATAGTTAAATATATGAGTCATTCTTTAGCCACCCTCCCTACTACCAACAATTCATTGAAAATTTCTCTAAGATTTCCAAACCATTGGTGGAGATAACATAGAAAGATGTTCCATTTTTTTGGACTGAGGAATGCAAGTATGCATTCCAGAAACTAAAGTAAAAGCTCATAGAAACTTCAATTTTATGAGCACTTGATTAGTTTAGGCCCTTTCACATCATGATGGATGCATCCAATTATGGCTTGGGAGTAGTGCTCACACAGTTGGATGATCGAAAATGTCCTTACTATATCCATTGCATGAGTAAAAGCATTATTGGTACATAGTTAAACTACACCACAACAAAGAAAGAACTAATGGTAGTGATGTTTGTCTTGGAGAAATTTAGGCACTATGTGCTTGGATACAAGGTGTTTGTGCACACAAACCATGCTGCAATTTAGTTCCTGATGAATAAGCCAACACTGAGTCCTCCTGTCATACAGTGTCTAGTGATCTTGTAGAAATTTGATCTCACTATGGTAGATAGAAAGGGGACCAAGAACATGGTTGCTAACCACTTGTCTTGGTTGAGATGGGATAACAAAGAGGAGGAGAGCCCACTTTCAAATCAATTTCTTGATGAACTCCTCATTTCTAAAGCAATAATTAAATAAGTGCCCACTAAACCCAACTAGTGTGATGGAATTTTCACATACCTTATTACTCAAGAGATGCCATAGGAATGGGATAGTAGGAAGAAACAACATTTTCTTCACCTAGCCAAACACTTCATGGAAATTAACAAACACCTTTACAAGGTGTGCATTGATGGTCTAGTTCAATGGTGTGTACCCGATGCTAATCAACTACACATTTTCTAAGATGTTCATGAGGGCCCTTGAGGGGCCACTATGCTGGGAGATGCATGACCATTAAGATCCTCAAGCTAGAATATTACTAGCCAACACTTTTCAAGGATGCTCACCACTTCATGTACTCTTTTCAATGCTACCAATGTGATGGTGGAATGACCACCTATATGGAGGGGCCTTAGTAGTGGATTCAACCACTAGAGCACTTGGATATTTGGGGCTTTAATTCTATGGGTCCCATCACTCCCATGTCAAATGAAAAGGAGTACATCATAGTCGCTCATACAACTACTTGGTTTGTATAACAAAATGTTGTAAACATGTTTGGAATGCCACATGCACTTATTTCTGATAATGGAACTCATTTTATAGGCACTACCTTTTGGAAGATCATACAACACTTAGAGGTTGAACATAAATTAACAACACCTTACTATTGGTGACCATTTGGGATCAGACTACCAACATTGGGTGGACTCTGGGTCTTGTAACCTTAGAAAGTCACAAGATTAAAGGTGTTCTTCAAATAGGGTTTAGGTGCTTGCAAGTCTCTGGCAACACCAAGGCCTAAATACCTCCAAATAGACTCAATAGTTATGAAACAAACTAATCATATGTGTTTGTTGTTGTGAATGTTAAAATGGTTGGATTCTGTGTGAAACTATAATTGGCTATTATAAAAGAAATTTAGCTATCTTTTTCAAATACTATGAGTTGTTAGAGATTTTTATTTTGTCTAGTCACATAGTCTATATACTTCCTATAGTACATTACTTGTAACAAATAAAATTTTGCAAAAATGTTTAAGCATAATTCTACCAATCTACACCTAATTCCCCCTAGAGAGAAATTTCCACAAGAAAATAAAAAAATGAATGAGATTTAATGGACTTAGTAAGAAAAATAAAAGAAAGCAGATTTGTGTGAAATCTCAAATATTTAAGATAAATTGACAAAGAAAAAACTTCACAATAAAGTTATTCCAGTTCAATCTAACTACAAATTTTCCAAAGCCTCTAAGCTTAACAAGTAATTTTGTAGAGATAATCTTATTATACTACCAAAAATGTTGTGTAAACAACAAAGTACAAGTCTCTATTTTGGTTGGTTAATAGTTGTCAAAGATTTCATTCAACAGAGCCTTCAAAAAATTTGATAATTTTCTTTTGTGGTCTTCAAAGTAATCATGGTAGTTAAAACCATTATTGTTGTCAAAATTTTCTATGATCACTGCCATGATTGCTAACAAATTTCTATCATAATAATGTCAAAAGATTATATTCAACAAAGCCTTTATGTGTTTACTTAATTACCATTTAGGTTATCTCACTTAATTACTTAATTAGCTTAATTATTGAAGAACATTGAATAAATAACTAAAAACATTAAATGCATAAATGAAACATTTAATCTATCTAGAATGCTACAAGGTTCATCAAGAAGTTCATCTTTATTTCTACATAAATTGTCATGCTCAGGTATAATAGTACTCGAATAAAGATCCATACACTCAATGATTCCTACCGTGAGCACTCAGGAAGATATTCTGACTTTCAAATGTAAAAACTGCAAGAGCTTTGCTACAACTATAAAAAAAATGATGCCTAAACATAGTGGGTTGTCATGTATTTATAGGTACAAATAGACCCTACATTGATGGGGCCATGTCAACACATCAAATGATTCATTGATGGGGCCTAGTCAATGCGACCTAGTTGACAAGGCCTCATCAATGTAGCCAATTCACAACTCATCATACCTCCATGACTAAATGATAACTCATCCTCGAGTTCTTTAAAAAATTGGAAAGGTATGGGATTATTAACTAGCACATGACATAACAAAACTAACATGACAAAACTAAGTGCTCAAGTATACGAATAAAAAAAATTACAAATTGTGGTGTTCACAACCCAAAATTGAATACCAAATAAAAATTGAACAACACGTCCTCGAATGGCATGAAGACAACTAAAAGGATCACATGGTCCTAGGTGATGAAGGCTCCTCAGGCTCCAACGGACCTTCTCCACCTTTAAACACATGCGATGGTTGAGGCTTTTATGGTTGTCCAGCTACTACTGCAACTTCTCGCAACATACAAAAAGTATCCAACAATTCTTTCATTTTCTCCTTCTTACTCTTGGGATCATGCATGGTCCATGCAGCTTCACCAATGTGGGCCAAAATGGAAACATCCCAAGGATAAGGAATTGCTGGGAATAGCTTCTTAACATTGATGAACCAAATAATAAATTATTTACACTCAATGTCAAATGTCCTAATTGCATTTTGTAGCTCCTGGAAATCATTTATTCTCCTAGATAGGTTCTCGGTAGTTGATCATTGATTAGTGAATCATGCCTTAAGAACTTTGAGTTTAGCATTTACCATCTCAATCTTTTTGCTTGATGTCCTTGTGGTGCTTGAAATTAGCCTCATACAATGAGATGGCCATCTATTTTTCATGTTCTAACTATGGTCATCTAGTAGTTAGCATTGCCAGATTTGTGTATTAGAGATTGGCCAATTCCATATATTTTGTCATTTCTTCAATTTGAAACTCCTTCATGCTGATCTTTGCTTTGTTATAAGTATCTATCACATCAATGATAGGCTATCATACTTCTCTTCCTTGTTGGAGTTGCTAAAGGGTCTCATTTACTTTTGTCTTAGCCACTTGGATGTGTTTCTTATTCACCGCCTTCTACAGGCTAACTTGGTCTCCATAGTGATTCTTAACTCTCTCAAATTTAAGAGCCTCATCTTTACAAGTGGCAATTTCAATAGCAAATTTCTAGCATAAGGGACAGACTTTCTCCATAGACAGATTGTGATTCTCTACTACCAATTTCATCAATTCCATGTTCTTTCTAGCTAGCTGATCCTATTGTTGATGGATGAATTTTTGCATTGCATCAACATTTTGCAGGCAATGGTTTTCTGTGGTCAGTGTTTTATTTTCTTGGTGCATCTAAACCAAGTCATTTTCAACTAAATAGATCTTTGCTTTGACTACTAACTAGTTAAAGATAGATGTCACCATTCCCTCCTCAACTTGCTTTAATCACTCCTAAAGTTGTTAAAAAGCTTCATCTCTTGTTATTGTAGGGTTGAGGAGTACAAGGCCAGTAAAGCGAGCATGTGATTCAATAACCTCCATGGCCAAGCATTGGTTTTTTGCTTGAGCCATTTAAAGTTGTCCTTCCAAGATGATATATTTGTCCCTTACTTTGAGTGGCTCTGGCTGGATTACAGTAATGTTATCTAGAAAATCAAAGATGTCCAAAATCGATTACCCTATCTCCACCAGTCGATCTAGCAACACTTAATGTTGGGCTGCACTCAATCTTATACTAAAAGTTCCTGTGAATGTCCACACATCTCTAAGTGCTGAAGTATTTGGTACATATGTCGTAGGTACATTAAGTGTGTCAGCGATCCTATTAGCAACCACTTTTGCAACTATCTCCTACTTGATGAGTGGCAAGGTACCCCTACACTCAACCATACAAATATGAGCATTAATGCACAATTCAGTCGAACTCCGTGGACGGGCTAGTTGTGGTATTTAGATCGTTACACATTGATTGTAGTTCAATGTCTTCCCACCTGGAGTAGTATTTGCTTTGTCACATATGATTTAGTCTAGAGTGAGGTGTATNGTAGTTACACTTTAATGTTCGTGATTAAGTCGTACTCATTTTGCATTTAACAATAGGAATAGTAAATGATGGTAAAGAAATATTAACTAAGAAAATAATAAATAATAATAGAAATTAACAATAACAATTAAATAATTAAAACTAAGTGAATGTTGCAATGATGGAGTAATCTTGATCCTTATTGCTAAACATGTGTGTGTCCAAGTACGTCACACTCGAATAAAGGTTCCGTACAATTACAAGCATCACATTGCAGGCATGCACTTGGGAAAATAGTCTAACTCCTATAGAAACAAACTGCAAGAGCTTCACTACAACTTGAACATAAGATGCCTAAATGTGATGGGTTCATACATATTTATAGTGAAAAATGAACTCTGCGTTGATAAGGCCACGTCAACACATGGAAAGATGCGTTGATGAGGCTTTGTCGACATGGCCCAGTTGACGTTGTCCACTAGATGCTTCATCATACCCCCATGACTGAATAACAACTCGTCCGTGAGTTAAACAAAATGAGAAAAAGTGTAATTAATTACACAGTGGATAGGTATGGGATTATTGACTACTAGGAATTTACCCATAGAATTAAACAAAACAAAATAAGGACACAGACACAAAGTGCAGAATGCAAAATTGTTGGAACTCATGTGGTTCTTGGCAATGGTGGCTCCTCCATGGGCCTCTTCTCCTTGTCTTGTGCTCCAAGTTTTGGAAGTTGATGGCTCTGAAGGAGTGCCTGGAGCTTTTCCTCTTCAATTCAGGGATCATGTGCCATCCATGTTGATACTCCAATGATTGATGGAGTCGACACCTCCCATGGACACGACAGTTGCGGAAACATCTAATTGGCCTTGACATACTAGGCTACAAACAACTATCATTCCTCCTCATAGGCTCTGGCCTTTTCCTTGTATTCCTGGTAGTCTGTAAGCTATCAAGGCAAGTCTACTGTGACATCTTTTTTGTCCTTAGTAGCTAGCCTTGACCACCTCTAACTTAGAATTTGTGACTTCTAATTTCTGCAATGTCTTCTTATTCTTAAAAAATTTGGTTTCATATTTCGCATAGGTGGTTGCTACCTGCTTCTCTAGCTCTGTTCTCAGGCATCCTACTATTAGCATGGCTAAATTGGAATACCGCAGGTTTGCCAATTCCATGTATGTCGTAAGATCTTGTATATGCAAGTCTCGGCTTTTGAACTCTGTTTAGTGGACAAATGCATAGGCATCTAATATGGCCTACCAGTCAGTGTTTTGAGCACTGAGTGTTGATATGGACCTTGGCCATATGGATTTCTTTTTCAACTGCTTGCTTGTACATCCCCACCTGGTCCAGGGTCAACTCTCCATACGCCTTGTCTTCCTTGTTGTATGCCCTTTTCAACCAAATTTTTTATGCATTAGCATCAGAGCAAGTAGGTAGGTGAGCAATTTTCGACGTTGTATTTGAAAGATTTAACACTTCCAAAATGGCTTTGGTAGAGAAATCTACAAAAGCACCACCAATATCAACTGTGGTGCCTTCTTCTTTATTATGCCAAAATTGGTACGTCTCTCCCAAGTACTAGGCACCACTTTCAGAGAGGATAGCCCATAATGAGGATCCTTTGAGTTGGTCCCTGACTACTTCAAGAGTGAACTTGGTGAAAGGTCCAAAGTTGAGTTCCATGATCACGACTGCTAATGTGGACCTTTCGTGGATTTCCTGAACACATTCTAGGTACAACATGAGATGTTGTCCCTATTCAGGTGCTTTAGTGGCTCCTCTTTCAGCCTATCCTAATTACACAATAACATGAGGCTCTTGATGGATGCTAAATGATTATGCCTCCTGTTTTGTACATTCCTTAGGAGACGCCTAGCATTTTCCTCTCCTTGGTCATTTGGATGCACCTTGAGAGGGTCCTCCTTGTTGTCCACGTTTAGGGGCCATTTGCAATCACACGAGGCTGGCTATTAGTAAGGTTATTTACAAAATGTGACTTATACCCTTACTTCTTACCTTTAATGAATTTTTTTTTCCATGTAATCCAAAGTTAGGAAATTTTATGAAAATGTCCCCTAAATGTTTTGATATTAGGCCCAATTTGATTAGATGGCTCCAAAGAGAAAATTGATTTGGCAACGTGCTTGATTTGGCAACATGTTTAACAATTTCTACTGTCATTTACCCTTTATGATATCCTTCGGGCAATAACAAATTTTGGAAAATTACACACAAATTGGAGTGTACCCTTCCCCCAGGACTAAGCTGAACACTCCGGGTGCAGATAGGTTCAATAGGAATGGGAATCGGAGCGTTAACAAGCAAGTTATGGATGTTTGAATGATAGGTGCACAAGCTAGCAATTTTGTGGAAGAAAATTTCAACAACTCCCCTCACATGAATAGTGTAAAATGATGTTGATGTGCACAAGGGGATCCATATATATAGTTTTGATAGACATGATATCGTGTACCCAGTAGCGCAGACCCGATATCACATCCAGGGTAACATTGAATAGACCGAGAGGCACAAAAAGTATAATGGGGTAGAATATGATAATGAAATGCATGAATAGAATGAGGAAAAATGGCATGTTGTGGTGCATAGGAACATTGGAAGTAAAAGGATGATAAGGGAAAGAATAATTTTGGCAATGAAGTATGTGGAAGGTATAAAATGATGTGGTGGTGATGTGCAATGAGTGTAAATTACAAAGGTTACGCAAGTGGATCCTCCCCAAAGTAGGTTCCTACCTATGATGCCCTTACGTAACCACCCTAAAAATTTTCGTAGGCACTAGAAGGGCAAAATGTAATCCACACTAGTTGCACAGAACACACATATGTAGATGCCACAATGATGAGATATGAATTCAATGCTACAGAAGACACGAGTCACAAATACATGAACAATGAGATGAGGCGAATTGTAAAAGGGATTGTAGTGATTGGGACATGAGGTAACTAACCCAGGGCATAATGAATCTTGAGTGTAGGGTGTGATTAATGTGTTATTAGCCTGTCACTCCAAAATCAAGACCAAGCCCATTCCTTCAATTAGTGACATCACATTGTTTCATCCAATGATAAACAACCATAAGAGCATCATGATAGCAAGGTGTACGATCACTTGCCACTTTGTTCAAGGGAGGAGTGATTTGGAATTTCTTTATGGCATATTTATTTTTATCTGGCTACTTTGGCACACTTTCTCTCTCTCTCTTTTCCTTTTTTTTTCCTTTTTATTTTTTTTGATGCGTAATCCAGAGAAGCCACCAATCTTCAATCATGGATGCATGTCTTTCCAATGGGACCCCCAGAACAGTATTGAGTTTCTTTATTGAGTTCCTTTATTACTCTTACTCCCATTTTTCGTTAGATCTACAAGGACCTTAGTACAACCAAGCTGCATGATAGCACCCACAGAGGTCACCAAAAATAATCCACAAGTCTCCTTGATGTCACACCCTGGTCATTACTTCTTAGTCCATCATTTTTCACTCTGGGCATAATGAGCACAAGATTAATTTTAAGTTTTCATGATGACAAGAATAGCATCGTACCTAGAGTAGAACCTCTTATTAATAGAATGGGTGGGTGGATGTTGTGGGCTCACTGTCTAAATAATTAATCACCTGAGACTTGATAGCATAGAACAACACCTCAACCAATGAGTCACATGAGTATTTTATTTACCGATGAGATTGCCCATAAAAAGATAAAACAACAAATTGAAAGATAAAAAAGTATAAGTCAAAAAAAATCAAAAAACAAAAAATTGAAAATGAAGAACTAGAAAACAAAAAATTGTAAAATCAAAGAAAAAGAAAAACATTTACTAATCTTGCTTGTCAAAATGGAGGATATCCCCCATAACTAATCCTTTGAGTATGGCTAGAATTAATAAATGGAAAATTTGGATCCAAGCATTTTGGGAACATTGGAGTTCAGTCATATCCAAACCATTGAGTGTCCTTTAATGTGGTGGTTGGAATGTACCCAAATTAGGGTTCACACACTCAATTGAAGTTGGCATAGTGGGGCAAATTATAAGATGTGGTCATGTGATAAGGAGTTGACCCACTATGGCACCTGTGACCATAAGATGGTATGCAAGGATCAATATGTCTCCCTATGTGGTTATATTCATTAGGCCACATGGTTGTTGGAGCATTAATTGATGACCCAGATAGAGTCACCAAAGGTGTTGAGTTCGAGGGAGAAGATGCATCATAGTGCTGAACTTGTGCTAAGTTGGTGGATGCAGTGGTTTCAGGACTGTGCTATCTCTTTGTACGGTCATCCCTAAAGAAAGGATGCTTTCGACATTGTGGAGGACCTCCACTGCTATTGATAGTAGCAGCATAAGTAACGTTCATGGGTTGGTGTTGTGGTGCAAAACCTTCTAGCATAGCTGGTGGCAATATAAAAGAAGGTGAATGATGAGAATATTGAGGGCAAAGAGAAGTGTTAGAAACATGAGGTGGTGATCTTGTTGGAGAGGACATGGGTTGATAGTAGCCAAGAGAATGATAACAATGTGATGAAATAGAGGATGTTGACCTAGTCGGGGAAATAGGATGCTAAACATAATAATTACTTGGGTTCAGATGGTAGGAAGGGTGTGACCAATCTGACGGTGGCCTCCCCCATGACTAGGGTTTTTGCCACTGCAGTTGAACCTAGTATTTCTGTATGAAATTGGGATGTAGCATTCCTTCCCAATGCTCATGTAAATGTGACAAGATTGGACCTTGGCCTTTGGGGTGATTTTACAAGAAAATATTACATTGATATGTATGATTGGCAGTTGATTTCTTATCCTTATTCTCTTCAACCCTTCTTTCTGATTGTCTAGTAGTGTTTTGTCCTATTTCTTGGTTCATCATGGTTCTTCCTCTAATAATGTTGGCATATTCTCCACATCTTTCATGTACCTAGTTCATCACCTTATTAATGTTTGCCTCAATTTCATCTAGTGATTGTAAGATTGGAAAAGATGATTCCACCTCCTTGAAGTGAGTTAACTTCTCCTCTTCATGATCATGGATCCTTGCTAAGTTGAGATTTTGGTCCTATTGAGAACTTTCAACACTTCCCATTTAGCTATTTCTCCTTCTTCTTTTACTACCTATTGGATAAGCTCTTGGAGTTGATGGCTTCCTAGCTCATATAGTTGACCTGGGGCATACATCCATAAGGTCTCCCTTGTTTCATTACGGAGCTCATCCATGATGTGGTACATTAGCCTTTCCTTAGAGAATCCATGGCCTAGGCAATTATTTAACAATGAATAGTATCTTTCTAAGGCCATATCCAAGGGTTCATGTTGCCCCTGTTTCCATTCTTGAAATTTGTCTTCTCAAGGTTGACACTCTTACATAGGTTTGATATCTTTCATTGAAGAGTTCTACCATTGTCGACCAATGTCGAATTGATTGTGGTCTTAAGGACCTATACCATACTTTTTCTTGGCCAACGAGTGTCATAGGAAAGAGCTTAAGTTTTTTCCATCCATTATCAATATTGTTCCATACACAGGCATCGTAGAAGGCTTGTAAATTATGTTGCAGATCTAAATCATAGCCTCCTGAAATCTTGGAAAAGTTATTCAAATCAAGCCTAGGTAGATGCCTTTCCTTGCAATGCCTATGGGATATTCAAATAGCCTCTTGTATATGCGTTAGGTACTTAGTGGCCAGTAGGGGTTCATCATCACTAGGTAGGTTATGAATTTGCAAGTTGGGACGATGTTGTCTTCATTCATGTTGGTGTTTCTGACTTTTCCTGTGCGTTCAATTTTTATTTCTACGCTAACCCCTTGAAAGATGGTCATTCTTGTCATGACTTGACATTGAAGAAGCAGAGGTAGAGAAAGAATTGGAAGACTCATCATGACTTTGGCAAGTCTTTCAATCATCCCTGGATAGATTCTTATTAACTACTAAGAAGGTCCTAGGTCTTATGAGCCCCCTCGTCCTATGGGATGTCCCATCCTTCCTAGAGGTGCTAGAGTTGGATGATAAGAGTCCGTGAGTACCATCGGGGTGCTCATGAGCATAGGAGACCCCTGCATAAGATTGAGTACTCCTAACTTCATCTTCATCATCATATATTTCATTGGTTCTCCAATGAATTGCCTCACTAATTGTTGTGTTGTCATAGTCTTGTGAAAGAGACATTGTTGTGAACTTGTATGTGACTTATTTGCAATTACTTCTTTCTAAAAGATATATCGTGCATACTTTGTTACAGTGATCTTGTATGATATAACTAATCTAAATAACTAGCACCATCCCCAACAATGGTGCCAATGATGAGTAATCTTGATCTTTATTGCCGATCATGTGCGTGTCCAAGTACATCACACTCGAATAAAGGTTCTATACAATTACAAGCATCACTCTGTAGGCATGCACTTAGGAAAATAGTCTAACTCCTACAAAAATAAACTACAAGAGCTTCGCTACAACTTGAACATAAGATGTCTAAATGTGGCAAGTGCATGAATATTTATAGCAGAAAATGAAGTCTACATTGACGGGGTCACGTTGATGTGGCCACATTGACGAGGCTTCATTGACATAGCCCAGTCGACGTTGTCTATACATGCTTCATCACTACCCTTCATACTACATCACTAGTATAGTTGCCCCCTTACCCTCCTCCAAGTGCATTGAAAAGGAGGTGACATTTCCAAAGATTTATGGGAATAAATCATATTGAGAGAGAATTACACTCACCTCTTGGGCACTGGAATTCAATCTTCCAAGAAGTTGCATTTGTTGGGCTGAAAATATTATTCCACCTCCCTCCATATGACTAATTTTTTAAGCCACTTCATTTAGGTGACTCATTATAGGTTTTTACATAGATGGATCTCCACCACTCGTTCCTACTTGCTACTCTTGTTGTTGCAAGAGCTACTCTCAAATTTTTCATAGACGCTCAATGGCAGTGTGGGCTTTTGGTGTTGTTTCCTAAGTAAGTGGTGGAGGTGACAGTTGCTGCTCCTCTTCCTTAGACACAGGAAGCATCTTTTCCTTCATCATTTTAGACCAGGAGGTAATGGGAGTATGCCTAATTATGTTGTTAACGTAGAAAACTTTCTTGGCCCTTTTGCAAAGTTTTCTAATAAGGCATGGGAAGAGTAGGGTTTTCCTTCCACGTTTATTCTCTTTGAAACACTTTCTATCTCTAGATAGATTAATTATGGAAAGTTTGTTGAAAATTTTCCACTTAGAGCGATGCATGCTTAGGTGGAGAAGGTAGTTACCTTACTAAGCCCACTATCAGATTGAGGTGATTGGCCACTATCTTAATGTATACATGATCTGCCAATGTGAGTGTGTCAAACACCTTGTAGTCAACTCCATAACAACACAAGGTCAACTCCGTTTCAGCCTCTGGATCAACTTACAAAAATATTTTTGCCAATTATGTTCTAGAATCAAGCAACCCAAGAGCCTATGCGATGGCTTCTACTGACTAGGACACCTAAATGTCCTTGATTTTCATAGTGGATCCTACCCTTCTAGTGTTCCAAAAGAGGCACATCTCTCCCATGTACCACTCCCCACTGAAAGTGATGATTGGCCACATGGGAGAAGTTTGAAACTGTTTTAACCTCCAATGGAGCATGCTCTAAGAATGGACCAAATTTCAGTTCCTAGAGAATTGAGTGTTGGATATCACATGGCCTAATTGCATTGAGGCAATCTTATGTTAATGTGACTTCAATTCTCATTAAGGGCCCTAGTGCCTTTCCTCCCTGTGATTGTTTCGTCGCAACCTCTTCCTTCAAAATTTGTCAAACTGATTCCACTTCAAGCTCCTTCTGAAGAGGTCTGGTTGCATGTGTTTCTTCTTCTTGTTCCTAGGCTTTTTCTTCTTGACCTCTTCTAACTCAAGGTTGTTTCTCCCTTTGTTAAGATGGTCCTCCCTCCTGCAGTCATTTTGTTCCTGGTTCTATTTGTAATCACAACATGACCATAGGTTAGCAAATTATTATGTAACATGAAACAATTGGGATACCTTATCTTGTTAGGAAAGTTACACCTAGCTAAGCTATGATTATGACCAATTTCATCAATTTAAATCATTAATGTATTTGTATTTTAATGTTAATAAGTGATTATAGTCAAACCAGAGGTTGTTGAAAGAATCAAACTCTCAAAAATTGATAGTTTAATATCATTATATTCATTAACTCTTTGGGGTGAGTTAGAAAAATTTTCAAAAAATTCTCATCAAAAACCTTAACGTTTGCTGCCCCCATGATGAAGAGCTTACCTCTAGTAGCTGCAAAATCAAAGAATAGAGTGATTTGGACAAACAGGTGGGGAGTTATGGGATCGTGAAGGTTTTGGGCTCTAAAAAAAGTGGCAAGAACTCCTCTCTATTTGCAAAAAATTTTAAAGTGTTTAGAGCTATTTATAGATTTTTTGTGTTATGTCGATGAGGCCTAGTCAACAAGACCCTATTAACATAGCTATTAACCACCACTGACTTTGGGAAACTTTGAGAATACAAGGATTTTTGGGTGAAATGGGGATTATATGGAAGCCCAAAAGCCATGAACATGATGAAAATAGTGGAAGAGGATGTTGGAGTTTAGAAAATTTAGAAAATTGAGAAAATGGTTAGAGAATGAAGTTTTATGAAATTTTAAGGGGCCCAAAGTTGGATGCACAATGAAGCATGTGAAAGATATGATTGCGGCAATGTCTAAGGTAATGAACTTAACTATCCAAACCAAGGGATATGCAAGTGGATTCTTCCCATAGTAGGAACATGCCCTTTTTGCCCTTGCATAACCTTAACTAAGGAGTCTGTGGGCCCCACTATAGATTAATGGTTATGACCAACTACTTTTTGTTTGGGCTCTTACATTTATAGATTAACATGACCCCAAAGGGAAAGCTTTTGTCAATTATATAAGGTCCATCTCACAACGTTTGAAACTTCGTTTTCTAAGGTACGTTTGTGGGCTTCTAGTAGAGAACCTTATCTCCTGGTTGAAATTTTACTTTTCATATTTTAAGATCATGATGGTTCTTATTATATGCCTTGTGCATTTCATTCAAAGATAAAGCCACTAATTAATTTTTATCTAGCACACTTAGGTTTATCAATCTTTTTTTTTTTTTGTACTAGACTTAGGTTAAGGTCCAAGTCATAGGCTATTAAAAGTGTACGAAGCTCAAATTGGACTAGAAGTGTTTGAACTTTTTTGTATACCAACTCATAGGAAGAGTAGCCTATGGGGAGTTTCCATGTGGAGTGGTAGGCCCAAAGGGCATTGTTGAGTTTTGTGCTTCAATCTCTCCTATATTTGCTTGGAGTCCTTATTAGGATCTTTATAATCTCCCTATTGGTAACTTCTGCTTGACCATTAGCTTAGGGGTGATAGGGTGTTGTTAATTTATGTTCAACCCCCAAGCATTACATAACTTTCAAAAGGTGGCACTTGTAAAATAGGTTTCATTGTTAAAAATTAGTGCATATGGCACCCCAAACTTGTTTACAATATGTTGTTGTACCAATTGAGTAGTAGTGGATGATGTACAATTGGTGACGATTGCTACTTCTACCCATTTAGTATAATAGTCAACTACTACGATGATGTACCCTTTCCATTGAACATGGATGTGATAGAACCCATGAAGTCTATGCCCCATATGCCAAAGGGCTCTAATGGTTGAATCCACTATTGAGGATCCTCCATTCGAGCGATTATCCCACCATCTCATTAATAACATTCATAGGATCGAACAAATTCATGGGCATCCCTAAAGATTATAAGCCAATAGTATCCTACCATTGGCATTTTTATTATCATGCATCTCTCTACATAGTGATCTCCATAAGGGCCTTCATGAGCATCCTAGAGAATGTGCAATTGATCCACATCAAGGACACACCAACGAACTAAAGGTGTCCATTGATTTCCATGAAATACTTAGCCCAATGAAGAAACGATTATTTCTTCTTAAAGTAAAAATCTTATGGTATCATCTAAGTGAGGAGGTAAGTGAGGATGTCATCATACCATTTTACTTTGGTGGGCACTTGATCATTTATTACTCTTGTAAAGAGGAGTTCATCTAGAAATTGATTAGAGAGTAAACTCTCCTCCTCTTTATTATCCCATCTTAACCAAGAGAGGTGGTCAGCAATCACATTCTTAGTGCCTTTTCAATCTACCATTGTGAGATAAAATTTTTACAAGATCATAAGCCACCATATGATACAAGGGCTCACTATTGGCTTATTCATTAAGAAGTGGATGGCATTGTGACCTGTGTGCATAAACACTTTATATTCAAACATAGTGCTTGAACTTTTTGAGGACATACACCACTACCATTAGTTCTTTCTTAGTTGTGGTGCAATTTAACTATGCACCCACAATGTTTCAGCTTGTGCAGTGAATGTAATATGGACATTTCTTATCATCTAACTACATAAGCACGGCTCCCAAGGTATAATTAGATGCATTTTTCATTATATGAAATGGCCTAGACCAGTCTAGTGCCTATAGATTGTGAGTTTCTATGAGCTTTTCCTTTAGCTATTGAAATGCATATTCGCACTCCTTAGTCTAGATAAATGAAGCATCTTTCTTTGTAAGCTTAATTAATGGCTTTGCAATCTTAGAGAAATTCTCTATAAATTTCCAGTAGTAGCCAGTGTGTCCAAAGAATGATTAGTTGTCTTTAATTATCTCTAGTTGGGATGTGATTCCTTGGATGACCCTTTTCTTTTCTAGATCTACCTTAATTCTTGCTTGAGTAATTATGTGCCCCAATACTATGCCTTCTTAAACCATTACATGGCTTTTCTACCAATTAAGCCTAAGGTTTATTTCAACGCATCTTTTTAGTACTTGCTCAAGGTGATCCAAGGCTTGCTCAAATGTAGTCCCATAGGTAGAGAAGTCATCCATAAAGATTTCTACCCCACTACCAATCTACTATTGAAAAATACTAATGATGAGGCATTAAAATGTTGTAGGGGCATTACACAGACTAAACAATAGCTTGCAATATGCAAAAGTTCCCTAAGGACTCATAAATGTTGTTTTGACCTAATCTTCTAGCACAATCTGAATTTGGTTATAGCCACTATACCATCCAAGAAGCTATAATAGCAATGCCCAGATATGGTGTCCAACACTTGGTCCACAAATGGCAATGGAAAATGATCTTTAAATTTTTCCATATACAATAGCCTAAAGTTGATGTAGACCTACCACTTACCAACTTTCTTTGGCATAATTACGAGTGGTCTAACCCACTCACTATCTATGACGGGATAGATGAACCCCACCTTTGAGGAGTTGTTTTATTTCCTCTTTAACGATTTGCTTCAACTTGGGATCTAGCTAGCTCAATGGTTACCTTCTTGGCTTCATGGTCGGGTTAATGTAGATACAATGCTAGCATATCTTTGGATCAATTTTAGTCAGTTCAAGATATGACCATGCAAAGGTTGTTGGCCATTTTTTGACCACCATCAACAGCTTGTCTTTTTGTTTGGGAGCAATATATGCATTAATTATAACTAGCTTTCCATTTGTAAAAATTGCATACTCCATGTCGGTTGGTAGATTTTTTAACTCTAGGGGCTCTACCTTGAGATGATCAGGGATTACCAACTCTCCCTAATAGTTATCATCAACTTTTTCATCAAAGAGTCGATGATGAACTTGCTCAAGTTCATCCATGTCCTTAACATAAGCACATGTTAGGCTCTCAGAGGATTCCATGCATAGAGTGCCACTATCAAAGTTAGTTGTCAACCACTGGGTGTCCTCTTGTTTTGTGGTTGCTACATACAGACACCTTTGGATATCAGTTTCATGTGCACACTAATTACATGCTTTAATGAATTTACTTTTAATGAACCAAATTTTCTACACACAATTGCACCCATTATCACTGTATGAAATACATGGAACTCACTTCCTCTTGAAGCTTCCAAATTCATTCACTTTGGAGATTTCCAAGGAGAGGTTCTTGATGCTCATTCATGCATCAACAGTGCTTAACCATGCATGTCCCATAATGATGGGGAAGTTACTTTTGTAGTTTTCAACCTTAATCACCAAAACATTAACAGGATAGGACCACCCACAAACTGTAGTCACAATGTCCTCCACTAATCCCAAAGGGATAGTGATTGAATGGTCTGCTAATTCTAAATGAATATTGCTCTTCTTGAGAGGTGGAAGGTTTCAGGCCTTGTACATGTCATGGGAGATGTGATTGACACCAGAACTAGAATTAAGAAGAGCTTTTCATGGCTTATGTCCAGCAATCTATAAGTAAATAAGAGGACTTCTCAAGTCAAATCTCTTTATGGTAAGGTTTCCAACCTTCATCCAATTGGAGATAATGCAAGTTAACATCACAGTGTGAATTTGAGGTGGCGTTTGGTTTAAAGGAATCTCAAATGTGTTTGGTGTAGAAGGTGAGGATGCTGGAGGTATAGGGCAACTAGTTGCATCAGGTTCTGAGGGTTGGGGAGGACTGTTGGATTGGAAAAATGATCATTCCTTAGATCTATAGTCCAAACCACTTGGCTAGGAGGTCGATTGTAAATTTACAGCCCTTGTAGCTTTTGTTGTTGTAGCTATGAGGGAATTTCATCTTACATAGATGAAGTAGGAGGTAATTGGGTTGATGGTGGAGGGATGTGTGCAAACATATGCAGAAGATGATAACGATATGGGGGTTTCCCTTGAGTAGATGGTGAATGAGTTCAATGGTACTCTAGAGGATAATAGTGATGTTGGAATGAGGCATGGCAACCATAGCCACATGGAGAAATAGGTTGCTAAACATAGTATCCATATGGCTCTAGTTCCCTGTAAGGGTATTGTTGTCTCGACAGCAGTATCCCCCACAACTATGGTTAGTGCCACTACTAGTATTGCTCGTATGGTTATGGTGAAGCTCCACTTGAATAGTAAGGTTTTTTTTGTTGGTGGAACTACCTTGGATTACTTTGAGGATAAGGTAATCGTCTAGGTGCTTATGCCTTGTTAGTTAAGGGTTTAGAACATACATCTCAGACTCTTATAAGTGTGACACCACAGGGCAACATCCCTTAGGATGTTCATATTGACAAATATCACACCCAACATCATCATTAGAGTTTTTCCCCACAACTTCTTCTACTATAGTAGCTTTGACTTTACCTCTTTGGTAGGCACATTTAGCTTCTTTCCACCTCCTATAGTCACAATTACTATTCTACTCTTTGGATTCTTCAGCAATTTTCATAGTAGTTTATAATTTTTCATTCAAAGAGTCCCATAGTTTATCAACCTTTGTCGAAATATCAAAAATAGATTTCTGGATGGGCAAGGTTTTCCTATTCATCACCTCATCAAGTGGGGACTCCTCCTCATCATAGAATCAAACCTCCCTTTTCCTCATTGAAGGGTCCCTATTATATTCTTCTACACTTTTCCTCTTTCACAACTCACCTTCTTCTTTTGCTACCTACTCAATCAACCTTTAGATTTGATGNAGACGATTACCTTATCCTCAAAGTAATCCAAGGTAGTTCCACCAACAANGTTTGGTATTTGTCATTAAATAGTTCTAGCATGGTACTCCATCTGTAAATGAATTCTAGTTGCAAGGACCAATACTAGCTTTCTACCTCTTTGATAGGTATCCTAGGAAATAGCTTCAGTTTCTTCTAGTCATTTTCTATGTTTTGTAAGGCACAACCATTGTGAAAGGCTTGTAGATGATTTTTTAGATCAAAGTTATATTCCTTCTCAAATCTTGAAATATTGTTCATGTCTAGATGCTTAATCTGACTATCTCTCACATGCCTAGTTATAATGTTAGCAACCTCTACAATATTTAATATACTTTAGGTTTCTAATAAGGGCTCATCATCATCATTATTTTATTGTCATTGATGATGTACCATATTATGCCTTCCTTCATTATGGATCTGGAAATTAGTATTATTGTCCCATTGTTCACCTCCATCACGATTGTTCCTTCTGTAGCATTTTTCAGAACCATAAGAAAAGGAAGAAGAATATGCAGATGAAGAGGGTAAAAAGGATGGAGGACTGCCTCCACCATAATATCTACCAACTTCCCTTAGATTTTCATGGACACATTTGTTAGGTTTCTTATTATCTTGATGCTTATCCATGCTCCTACCTTGACTACCATCTTTACCTGAACCTAGATTGTTGGTAGTAGACAGCAGATTTAGAACCACACCTTCATCACCAATAACAAGGGGTGGAGAATTTTCATGTTGAGAGCCTCTAGAGGAAGAGTTCTCATTGTTGTCTTAGTTCAATAAGAATAAGGGATTGGTAAACTATTTCTCCTTCATCAACTCATGATACTTCTCCTAGTGTCAATATCTCTAACATTGTGTTTCAGTGGGCCAATAGTCCTGGTAATCGTAATCATGCAAAATGTACTCCTCTTGAAGATCTTGGATGCCTAACTTCTTAAGATTTTTAAGTAGCATCATAGACATAGATCGATTAGGAGGTAATACAATGTTGCCTTCCATGTCACGCCATCGTAGTTGTTAATCTTAATTTAGGATGAAGGTGAAGTCAAGCACATACTCATCTGGATGAATATACATCACCTTGCATTCTTGTGGGACTAATGGTTTAGCACTGTCACACTTGTGAGAAGAAGACATTTTTCAAACAAATAAAATATTAGTGTGCTATGTAATTGTATTATGTGTAAGAATGATGTTAACCTTAGGGTTCATTCAATGATGTTAATGATGCTCACTACTCCTAGTTAGCACACATTTCAAATGAAAAGAGTTCCTAGCAATGAAGCCAATGATGAGCGATGAAGTGTACCCCTACACTTAATCATACATATCACAAAACATTCACACATTATATAGTCAAATTTCATGGACTCTATAGTTTTCTAGTGGACTAGTTCTCTAGGAAGTAAACTGGTTGTTGAGAATGTTCGTAGTCTTCCCAACTACACTTATGAAGCTCAAGGGTATGGTTTAAGTGTAATTGAGGCACATGATTTTCATCATTTTATATTTTATGGTTTTAGTACTTGAAATAAATAAGATAAAGAATAAAGTAATTTAATGTCTACTTTATCTAATTGGCTAACTATTGTTTAACTAGTCCTAACATAAGTATCCAGTCCCACTTGTCGTATGCATCATGAACACATATAACATTGCTAGGTTACCAAGCATTAAGTGCTACTGGGATTACCAAATGTCATACGCACGCTTAAAGTGGCCATACTTATGTGTTTACTTAATCACTATTTAACTTATCTCACTTAATTACTTAATTAGCTTAATTACTGAAGAACATTGAATAAATAACTGAAAACATTAAATGCATGAATGAAACATTTAAGCTATCTAGAATGTTGCAAGGTTTATAAATAAGCTCATCTTTACTACTACACACATTATTGTATTCAAGTATAATAGTGTTCAAATAAAGATACATATACTCAATGACTCCTAATGTGGGCTCTCACGAAGATATTTTAACTTTCAAATGTAAAAACTGCAAGAGCTTCACTACAACTATAATGTCTAAGACCTTATGTCGATAAAAGGCCACGTCAACACATCAAATGATGCATTGATGGGGCCACATCAATGCATCAAACGATGCATCAATGAGGCCTAGTCGATGCAGCCTTAGTCGATGAGACCTCATCGACACAGCCAATCTACGACTCATCAGTAGCGCTTAACACTTGGTAACCTAATAGTGTTGCAATGCGTTTAGGATGTGTATGGCAGATGGGAACAGATGCTTATGTTAGGATTACTAAAAGAATTAATTAGTTAGTATATTAATTAAACATTTAGTTTAATTACTTTATTTTCAACACTTAGTCATATTAAATAAAAAACATAAAAATGATAAAAATCATATGCCTCAGTTACACTGTACCATACCATCATAATTCACAAGTGAAACTGGGAAAACAACAATAACATCTTTGATATTCACTACCTAGGCAAAGTGTGCTTAGAGAGTTAAAGTATGTGGAATTTGACTAGATTGCTTAGTAAATGCTAGTGATTTGTATGGTTAGACATAGGGACTACTTGCTAATCATCAAATATCCATTAGCCCATAATCATCATCATTAATTACAAAATTAATTCACACAAAATCCTTGTCATGAATGTGCATAAACCTACAACCATAGATGAAAAATTAGACAAGATTACTTACCTCTGATTCTTCATAACAAAATCCAAAAGAAGAATAGTAAAATAGCAAGGATCCAAGGAACAACATAACCAATCATTAATCCACTAGCATCTCCGCTAGCTTCAATCTTTCATAGTACCTCTCTGAAATCATCAAAGTATATGGATAGAATAAATATTAAAGTTTTAATGGAGATTGACAAAAATCACGAAGTGGTAGAAGATATAAAATGCCAAAAAAATACCAAACTACAAGAATATTATCACAAATCCTTCTCATCATACAAGTAACTTCATCTAATCTCACATAACTTTCATACATGCCAAAATAATCATTAAAGCTACTGCCATTAAAAATATCTATTCCCAAAAGATCCTACTAAGATGTTCATAATAAAATAAAAATAACAAATTAAATATTGAACAAGTAGCCACAAACATGACATAATCAAAAAGTCATAAAATATTCTTGGAAAGCAAATAAAAAAACCATGGATCACATGCCAAGCCATGCTCACAACCAATCCTCATAAAATCATCCCATAGTTAATAATGAGGTTATTGCACATTTGTTGAATGGTATTAAAGCATACACATATATATATATATATGAATATTTAAAAAACAAATACATAGTAACATCCATTTACCTAATCATCTCAAAGCTCATGAACATAAACCTCACATGCAACACCATAAATATACCAAACCAATACCATGCATAAAACACACACACAAGCACAAGAACCACAACTTCATAAAGATCATATGTACCATAAATTCTAAAAATATATAGGTTGTTACATCCTCCTCTCCACACGGCGCCCCCCCCCCCCCCCCC
>MNCI01006534.1:415558-446669 GCA_015680685.1 Gnetum montanum | reverse complement strand
CCCACACAAAAAAAGAATCTTCCTCTCAAAATATGTTAGGATGGAAAGAACATAGATCAAATTCAAGATCCTAAGTAGTGTCTTGAGAACCATGATGGCTCTTCAAGATCTTCACCATGGGCATAACCTTTTTGCATAACTGATGTTGTGTACAATCCATGATCCTAATAGGATGCTCCACATACAAGGCATTAGCTTGAAGTTGTACCTTTGTCCAACAATTTGACTATCACTAGTAACATACTTTCATAGTAACCAACATGATATGCAACCTCTTTTATCTACTAAAGAAATTAAAGAGTCCAATGTAATGAGGTGCAAGTTTTGCTTTCTAGCCAAAATGCATCAAGCCTTTCAATAGAAAGACATGATCAAACACCTTTTCATCAACTACCAACTTGAGAGGCCTTCTCCTATAGTTTGTGTAGCTTGCCTGACTATCCTAAGTTTCTTTAATTCACTCATGAATCTTCCTAACTTGCTTGATTATCCTTATCACTATGTCTAAATTGATATGTTATCTATCCTTTCTCACATCCTAATATAAGGGAGTCCTATAAGGTCTTTCATACAAAACCTCATAAAGTGCTACCTTTTGACTAGCTTGATGGTTGTTGTTGTAAGAAAACTCTGCCAATGATAATAGACTATCCTAACTATCTAAAAACTACAAAGTACAAGGTCAAAACATATTCTCCAATAATTGGTTGACTCTCTTAACCTAACCATTAGTTTGTAGATAATAGGTTAAACTCATGTTTAGTCTAGTACCCAAACTATTTATGAAGATATTCCAAAAGTAAGAATTGAATTTGTCATCGTGATATGAGATAATCTTGGTAGGAATGCCATGCATTTATTTGATCTTAGAGATAAAAAATTGCATAACACCCTCTATGCTTGTTAAAGTCTTTGCAACTAGGAAATGAGTTGACTTGATCAACAAGTCCATAATGACAATGATAGCTTCCTTTCCATCCTTAGTATGAGAAAAATTGGTAATGAAATCCATACTAAAAATCTTCCACTTTCACTCTAGAGTAGTGCGATGATACAAGTAGCCACCTAATTGTTGGTGCTCAAGTTTGACTTGCTCATAAATTAGACATCTAGCCATAAATTCTCCAACCTTATCCTTCATGCCTAGCTACAGATATAACGTCTTCAACATATGTTACATCATGTTGCTACTTGAATGCATTTGAAGCCTACTGAGATGAGCCTTTATCAATAGATACTATTGCAAGGATTTAGGCACATATATATAATCCTTATGATGAAGTAATCTAAGTGCATCAGCTACTATCGAAGAATTACTAGAATGCCTAATCTCCTCACACAAGGGATTACATTACTGCTTTGAATAAATCTCATTAACCACATTAGACTAAATCAACAAACTATGGATATTACTAGCCAAATGACTTAAGGCATCTACAATAACATTACTTTTTTCATTTGGTACTAAATGGTAAAATTAAAATGGATCAATAACTTAACCCACTTCCTCTGACATAATTTTAACTAAGCCTTATTTATCACATATTTTAATCTCTTGTGATCTATCCAAATCATCAACTTCTCTCTTAATAATTAATGATGTTAAAGTTTCAAGGTGAATACCACTACTCCCAAATCTAGGTCATGAGTGGGGTAGGATATCTCATGAGGCTTAAGCTATCAAGAGACATAGGCTATCACTCTATCCTTTGACATAAGAACACATCCATAACCTTCTCTTCATGCATTGGTACAAATTTTAATAATTTACTTGGGGCAGGTGAAGTCAAAATAGAAGTCAAGACCAATCCATCCTTAAGTTCATTAAAGGTAGTCTAATAATGCTTATTCCAAAAGAAACCAACATCCTTTAGCAAAATCTTTATTAGAGGCGAAGTGATGTGAGAGAAGTTCTTGAAAAACCTCCTATAATGACCTCCCAACCCAAGAAAACTACAAATCTTCCCAACATTCTTGGAAATAGGCCAATTCTAAATTACTGATATGTTAGTGGGGTCCATCACTACAGTAACCTACAAAACAACATGCTCTAAGAATTGAATCTCTCAACACCAAAAAGAACACTTAGAAGGTTGATAAAATAATTATTTCTCTTTGAGAGTCTACAAAATGATCCTTACATGTATGAAACTCCTCAAATGAAGAGTCTACCAAAATGTCATCAATAAACATGATAATAAATAGGTCCATGTATGGTCTCATGACATTGTTCATGATGAACAATGCAATAGCATTAGTGAGTTCAAATAGAAAAATCAAAAACTCATAATATCCATATCATGTCATAAAGGCTATCTTCAAGAAATCCTTCTCCTTGATGTGAACCTAGTGATACCCTGACTTTAGATCAATCTTAGAGAACATCCAAGCTTTTCTCAACTAATCAAATAAATCATATATGCATAGAAATATGTACTTATTCCATCACTTGGTTCAACTATGAGTAATCAATGCATAACATCATACTATCATCCTTCTTCTTTACAAAGAGGACATAGGCATCCCAAGAAGATACACTGGGACGAATTAGACACTTGGTTCAACTACTAATAATTAATGCATGATAGCATACTACCATTCTTCTTATTTACAGAGAGGATAGAGGAACCCCCAGAAAACACATTAAGATGAATTAGGGCCTTCTTAAGAAACTCCTAAAGTTGATTGCTACATTCAAATAACTCAACAAGGAACATCATATGTGAAATCTTGTAGATAGATTTTGCATCAGGTGTCAATGAAATCTCAAACTCAACATCATACCTTGGAGGTAAACTAGGTAAATAAAAATGAAAAACATCAGGAAACTCATGCACAATCAGGATCTAATTAATATCCAATAACAAAAAAGCTCACTCACTAAGATGAAAAAATAAGAATAATCTTATCTAAATAAATAGTGAAAAGATCTCAAAGACATAAGATCCAACTTGACCTTATGCAGTTAGGTATGCACCATCATTTATTACCCAAAAAAGTACCTTATGATAAAAATCCAAGATACCTTGATAGTGAGATAACCAACCCATCCCCAAGATAACATCATAGTCATCTATGTTTATGATGTGGAAATCATTGACTCAAGTGGCATTTGGAATTATCAAAGGTACAAACTTGCAAACTTAGTGCACAACAAGCATACAACCATCAATGGAGCTAATCATAAGCCCTTGATCAAGACACTAACCTATAAAACATAATTAATCAACTACATGTGAATCACTGAAAGAATGGCTTACACCAAGATCAAAAAGATCCAAAACTACTAAAACAAAAATCATTCCTCCAGCTTCCATCATAGTGTTAGGTGGAGCATCAAATGGGTTATTTGTTAAGGCATATACATGTACATGCATCCTAATACTACCCTAACCATTAGCAAGTTTTCCATCCTACTAATGATTCCCATTTCCTGAACTCTTTGGAAATTGAAGCTTTTGTGACCTGACTAATCACAATTATGGTAGTTGGTATATTACTTATGAACATGCCCAACTTTTTCTCAAGCAAAGCAAGTAATGGACCAGTGAGCATTTCCACCACTTGTTGTCTACTACTGAGCTATCTACTGCTATTGCTAATAGTCATCTGATCCAAATCTCTATGTCTACTTAGACCCACCAAATTTTTTAGAAGAGGTATGATTCTTCTTTCGAGATCTATCATGCCTTGTTGCTTCAAGCAACTAGCTATGCTCTAGATCTAACATATAAATTTGAGCATCCTCATATGTCTAAAGAAGCAAAGAAAGAAAATGGTCCGTGATGGAAGCATGGAGACCATAAACAAAATGGTTGGACCTAGAATTTTCATTTGAATGTACATGAGTCTCATACATAATTAGCTCTGAGAACTTACAATCATACTTAGTCATAGACTGACTACCCTAGAAGATAAAATAGAACTTCTTAGCCTTCAACTCCACAAACTCAAAATAAATGTAATGAGCATTGAAAGTATTTAAGAAATTACTTCAATGAACATCACACTCTTCCCAATGATGAGGCTTCTCCTAAATAGTCCAATAACATCTAGCAACCCCATGAAACTAGTAAGTTGTTAAATAAGTTTACTATATAGGAGTACAACCCATTAGCTTTAAGATCTTAAGGATATCCTCAAGTTAATCAGTGGTAATGGTAAGATCATCCTCATCCTAGAAGATAGGGGATCCTAGCTCATGGAGCTACTCACTTCCTCTTCATCAATCATCTATAACTATCACTACTCCTAGAATCATCCTAAATCGATAGCGAACTAGAGTTCTTTTCTGTATGTTGATGGATGAACTAAAATAGATAATGATTGATATTTTCTTAGCTTTTCTCCTCCTCTTGTGATAAAGTAAGAATCAAAGTCATATGTTTCACTTAAGAATCTACCAATGACTCCTTCATTCAATCAAGAATAAGATTAGATGTCAATGTTAGGTTTCTTTGTCCAATATGTTCCCTTCTAGGATAGCCACATCCACCTCTAGGACCTACCACCACTAGACATAGTAATGCAAAAGGGGAAATTAGCAAAACCTAATCTCTAATACTAGCCTGTAACATCCTCCTTCCTAGACCTTTGGTTGAAGAGCACTACATTGGGTAAAACCCTTAATAAATTGTTTAGGCATGGCAAAGAAAAAGATGATGATCAAACAATGTAGGGAAAGCAAATAGGGGAACCTACCATAAAGCCATAACCCAAGAAAAAAATAAGAAAACTAGACAACGAAAGATAGCAAACACACAAATATAAAATCATGATATATATAATAATATATGTGGGAAATAAAATATAACTAGAAAGATAAAACATATATAAACTACAAATTTGGATCTCCAGGATAAGTATATAAATGACATAAAATCATAATACTATTCCATAGATCATCCATAACTCTAAAAACTAGAAAGAAGAAAACAATGTCTAATATAATGTTGAAATGCCAAATACATAAATAGCTAATGTCTAAACTAAAAAACATAGATTGATGGATCCCAATGAACGTCATTCTTCAAACCATCTATAGGGAGCCCATCTCCAACCAACCATATAACTTGGTGCTCACTCCATCATGCAAGCATTAATCAAACATACAAACATGACAAACAAAACTGATGATGAAGGATGAAGCACATTAAAGAAAATTCGTGTTATACATAAGAATCCTTAAAGCTAAAGTTTGCATTGTAATTTAACGAGAATTTAAACATAGAAATTATTATTTTATTTTTTCCATAAAAACCCTACCATGTGACATTGTTCTAGTAAAGTTTTGGATAATTTTTTATGTGTAAAAATGAAATTTAACGCCCACAAGCTATGAATTTCATTTATGCCAACATGTGAAGGCCAAATTATTAAATACCTTGTCAAATTTAGTAGCAAAAGAAAAAAATGTTGGTGGCACACACGTTCAAATTTGGGCTATGAAAATAGCCCAAATATGCCACCAAATTTGGTAGGGATAACTTCACATATTGGTGGCCCATATGTTGTAGTTTTGGGTATGAAAACTACCATACACATTGGTGTTTCAAGCCCAGAAATTTAAAAACGTTGGTATACCATACACTGCAAATTTTGGCCACTAAAAACATAAAAAATGTTGTAAAGAATATTAGAAATTAGCCAGAATCAAGTTAGCAAAGAATTAGTGAATTCATGAGCTACTTAAACCAACATTTACATCATTTCAAGGACTTTAGGATTCTTGTAACTCATTCAAATTTGAGACTTTTAGAGTCTAGAGCCATTTTCAAAAGTAGATTGCTAGAAGTGCCAAGATCTTATTACAACATATCAAACAAGTAAACTATACACATTTGATAGGACTGTAGGATACACACTACCCATCCATAAGCCAAATTCTCATTGTCATTTTTCAAGAAGTTGTGAAACAATTGCAATTTCATATTTTGTACTCTATAAACCCTGTATTTTTCACATAATCAATATAAATTGTTTGCAATGTTTTGTTACATTTTTTGATTATTTTTTGCAACTGTATTTTGACATAGGCTCCATTAGTTATGCATTTTCTTAGACATTTTTATCTATAATTCACCCAATAATAAACCTGCTAAGTCCTTAAATAATCAACAAGACCATTTAATGTGCTTTGGATCCTTTAGAGGCTTATAGATCTTAGATTTAAACTGTTATGCATTAGAATTTTTTATTTTTTTATCATTAAATTTTATTGTCGTTACAATTTCTGGTGCTAAAAGAAGGGCCTCTAGTTGAATTCTTCATTAAAACCTATTTGCACAAGCATTTTACTACTTCTCTCTACTATAAAAATAGTTTAACATTTTTCTAAAACCCAACTTGTGAGATTAAAATTAGTTTTTCCAAAACAAAAATTTTTGTCACTATTTTTTTACAGTGTAATTTGCAGCACTATCCTATTTCCTACAATTTGTAATTTCACAAAGAATTAATTTTTATTGTGGTGGTACATGGTGCTACCTTAACTCCCTACTCTTGATAGTTTAGAAATTAAATTTTTTTCTACAGTTGTAGTAATCAACACTACTCTTTTTTCATACACCTTTAATTCAAAAATTTTGATTTTTATAGCTGCAAAGTGCATTGTCTTCATGTTTTCTATATTTGCAGGTTATAACCTTTACAGCATTTGTTTCACACTTTGCACTTTGAACCTTTCTTGATTATTTTACACTTTTTTGTATATTTTATTTCTTTTGTTTTTGTTTTGTTTGAGTGTGATTTTTCTATGTTGATGAAATGTGATCCCATAATACAGTTAAAGCAAAATACATAGCTGCATCTACAATTGCCCTCTTAAGCCATATGGATCTACTCCATTTTCACTAAAACGAGATATATACTTGAACCTCCCATTTATTTATATCGTGATAGCACAAATGTTATTATGATGGCATACAATCCTATTCATCATGGACATTCCAAACACATATATATCAAGCATCATTATCTCAAAAGCTTAATCCAAGATAACATACTCAACACGAAACATTATGAAATTAAAGCACAAATGGTAGATATTTTTACATGAGTTGTGAGAAGTTTGAATTTTTTAAAGATTTCCTTGGAGTGAAACCTCTTATCATCATGGGAGGGTTTGTGGAATATGATGATTAGATGTTTCACAAAAGAATTAGATAGATCTCATTCATAAATCTATATTAAATAAGATGAGATCCTATTCATATAATTCCTATCTAATCCCATAATTAATTTATCCCTTATTAAGAAGATCCTTAAATGAGATGATAAAGATCATGTCCATGATTTCCTAGATTCATGCTTGTCTCTCCAAATCTATTCTTGGGAGATCAAGGCCTATATAATTGTAACAGCACATATTCATTAGCAAGAGAATTTAAGAGAGTTTTATAAGAGTGTGTTTGTTCTAACTAAGTTCTTTAGTTCCTGTTAGCTTAGATCATAGATCTAGGGCCCATTAGATTCTTTAACAATGGTGTATTCAGAATTGTGAATCATCATGTTGAGTATATATATACATCAATAAATCAAATTTAATTGATGAAATGATATTCGAGGCATGATGTAAATGCTGAAACTTTAAAAAATACATTAATTTTACTATAATATTGTCAAATTTGATGAAAATCAAAAGCTTGATTGTGAAGCACATAAGATTGAGAAAATGCATCATCTTCAATTTCAAGAAACTGTGAAATTAGAACAACAAAATTATTTAAAATTAATTAGTTAATTACTCAAATGTTTATAGCCTATTTTTAGCTCAAGGCATAGGAAATGAAAGATACTTTGTGATTTGGGTCGATGATTTTAATCAAATATGGCTTTATGACTTAGTGCATAAGGTACATGTCTTAAAAAAGTTCAAACATTTAAAACAAGGATTGAAACTAAGAAGAATATGAAAATGAAAATACTAAGACCTAATGGTAATGGAGAATACATTTCAAATGATTTTAAGGCCTATTGTAATCTTAAAGGCATAAAACAAGAGTTCATGATGTCATTCACTTTGCAACAAAATGATGTTATAGAAAGGAAGAATAGATTAATAATAGAGATGATAAGATGTATGATGCATGATACATAAGTTTCAAAATTTCTTTAAATTAAGGTGGCATTATTCTATTCACATTATTAACAGAATTCCAACTATAGCTTAAAATAACACCCCATCAATAATGAAATTGTTCAATAATAGAAACATGGCAATATCTCATCTTTACCCTTCTCAAAAAAACTTGTTATATTCATATTTCACAAGCACAATATGGCAAGTTGGATCCAAGGTCATGGTGGAATTGTTACTCATTTATTATTTAAATTAGAAATCCTATTGAGTGCAGGATATCAAACAACATAAAATTTTCAAATCTTGTAATAAAAATTTTTAGAAATCAAATTACACAATGAGTTAATAAACTATAGAATTTTTATTGGTAATTCCTAATAAAACTAAAATTAGCTCTTAGCCCTTTGTGATATTGAATGAAAATGATGATGATGAAGTAAATACACATGAGGAGTTCATTCCCACAAATTTCTTTGTACACTAACAACCAAAATGATTTGAGAAATAATTCAAAAATTTAAGATCCATAGACTTGGAAGATATAAATGAAATTCTCATTAAAAAGGCTTGGAATTGGGAAATTGTTTATTACTAAAGATCATTATAAATTGATCGATTCAAAAATGATATTTGCAGCAAGTGAATCCATGAGTGTGTAAGAGGTTATGTAAAATAAAAATTGGTATAATGCTATGAATGTAAAATATAACATGTTAATGAAAAATGGTACTTGTGAACTAGTTTAGAGTTCACCGCAAATGAAAATGTTAACAAGGAAATGATGTTTTCATATTAAAAGAAAGATTGATAACACAGTGGATAAATTTAAAGTCAGGTCAATTGTTCGTGGGTTTATACAAAAGAAAGGATAGTGACTATAAAGAAATCATTGGTCGCATCATAAAATAGTTGACCATATGGTGTACCTTGTCTTTAGCTATTATCTATAGTTGGAAATTGTATCAACTTGATGTTAATTCTGCTTTCTTGAATGAAGATCTATATGAAGAAATCTTTATGTACTAGTTTGAAGGCTTTGTGGACTTAAACTTACCTAATCACGTTAACAAATTAACAAAGTCTCTTTATTAATTAAAGCAAGCTCTTTGCAAATGGTACATAAAGTTTGATGAAATTGTACATAAATTAGGATTCAAAAGATCAAATGTAGATGCTAGTTTCTATGTTGTTAAAACAAAGGACTCATGAAGAGTAGTAATAATGTTATTATATGTTGATGGTATTGTTAAGACTAGGGAGAATGCTCAATTGAATGACAAAGTTAAAATTATTTGAAAATAAAATTCAATATGTTGGACCTAGATCTACTCAATTTTGAACTTCATCAATCCTAAAGCCACATACAGATGACTTAAAAGAAATATGTTATGAGTTTGGTGAAAGAATATGATATGTTGGATTGTAAAGCAAGATTAACACCACTTAATTTAGGTAGTACACCATGGTTGGATGATTCCAAACCTATTCTTGACCTCATGGAGTATAGAACTTTGGTAAAAAAAATTGATATATTTGACTAATATAGAGCTAGATATTTCATACTTCATCAATTTATGTTCAAGACTTAATTAAAAACCAGCAACTATATAAACCTTCTTGGTCATGGCTATATTAAGATATCTAAAAGGAATAACTGATTATGAATTAAATTTTGACTATTATTCAAAAATTGATCTCATGAGATGCACTAATATAGACTAAACTGGTGATGTTGCTTCATGAAGTAATACCACAAGTTTCCTTATTAAACACCATGGAAATACAATTACTTACTGATCAACCAAATAAAAAATAATTTCTTCATCATCCAAAAAGTTTGAAGAGAGAGCTAGTATAAATCTTGTTATTGAGATAAATCAGTTACATCAATTATTCAGAGAACTTAATAAAGATATTTCTCTACTTATCATAAATTTCTATCATAATTAAAATGTAATCAAGTTATTAAAAAAACATATGTTCCATGAAAGAACAAAGTACATCAAGATTGTTATGCATTATCCGACATGCATTTGCTAAAGGATTTATTTCTTTATTTTACATCAACACTAATAGGGACTACCATTTGGAGTGATGGTAAGGTGCTTGTTTGTTAAGTCAAAGATCTAGATTTGAGCCTGGGTGCAACCACTTGAAGAGATTAGACTTTTACTCCTCTACCAACCCTCCTGGGATCCCACCTGATAGGATGAGCACTATGGCTTCGGGTGATGATCCATTTTTACATCAACACTAATGATTAGCTTACTTATGGTTTAACAAACAATTAAGTGTTAAAAAATTTAATAAGTTTGTGACTAGATTGGATTTGTAATCTTTGTAATAAAACTCATGCTTCATTTAATAAAGGGTATTAAACTTATTTAAACTCCCTATTTCATTTTCTTCGTTTTTTGTTACTGTGTTTTTTCATCATCAGAGATAAGCCACCATGATGGTGTTGTTACCATTGTGATGTTATAAATAAATCCTTGTTTAATACATAACTCATTTTTTAAATGATATTAAATAATATTGTTAATTATTTTTTATGTGTTTTGTTCTATTATAATGGTTTAATTTGAAGATACATTATTTCATGCATGTTAAATAATCTTCATCTATTAGACATGAAAACATCAATACAAATTCCAATTTTCCTCTACCTTTCTCATCGTAAGATTACCTCATTGAATGTTCTAGAAACTTAACAACTACATGGAAGCTCATTTTTTTCTAGCTAAGATTTGCTCCTTAGTTATGCTATTTCTCTATCATATGCTTCTTCCTTGAGCCTAGCCTTCTTTAATTCATTTAGCAACATCATATTTTTGTTCACTTACTCAAAAGCTAGGGTCATCATTATCTCACTATAATTGATGGTGTTTCTTACTTGATTATTCACTTTAGAAGCTTATTCTATCAAAATTTTTGATAATTTTGGATCATTAAATTCAATGCCTACCAACCTCTCTATGAAAATTTTAATAATTGAAACAATATACATTTGCATTAAGCATTAACTATAAAATTTTATTCTTCAACTAAATTCAAATAATTATTTAACGATACTATTATCTCCTTGGTTTGGGACGGGAGTGGAGGGTCGTTAGAACTAGAACTAGATTTTTTTGGGGTCAAGGGATGGGTGTGGAGGGATGTGTGTTGGAATCTTAAAATAATTATTATAGGTAACATGAAACTTAGTGGAATCTAAGTATAACTTCTAGAATTAGTTGACTATTATCTTTTGTGATTTAGTTCAACTTGGCTTTAAAGTCTTTAACAAAGCCATGAATAAAAATAAGCTTACTCTTCATGATTTTTCATGTAAACTTTTTCATCTTTGCTTATACAAAATTATCATAATCAATTTATCACTTTAATTTATTATCTTAGCATATCCAATTTTTTATCTAAATTTGAAATTAAGACATTATCATAAGATGTCAAGTTTCTTTTATAAGTTGTCTTAGTAATTGATGAATCATGTTTTTCATCTACTTTGACGTTGGGTATCTGACGTTGGAGCCAAGATGCGATGTTGGGTATCCAATGTCGCAGGATATACATTGGCCTATAAATATAGCGCTTGTGTTCACGATTTGGCATTAGTTTTTTTTCATCATTTTTTGTCATAGTAGCGAAGCTCTTGTAGTTTGTTTTCTCCAGAGTTAGAAAATTTTCTGAGTGCCTGTAGTAGGAGTTTGAGTGTGTATGAATCTTTTTTCGAACACTAATGTACCTAAGCATAGTAGTGTGATAGGAATAAAATTCAACTCTTTCGATAATCCTTATAACACTGAGAATAGATTAATGTTTCCTTTAATGCACCTTACTTCAATGCATTTAAGTTAAGTAATTAATTTTTAGTTGTTAATGACCACAAGCATGATCACTTCGAGCATACGTGTGGCACTTGGTAACCCAAGAATGCTTAATGTTTGGTAGCCTAGTAGCGCTATACATGTTCAAGATGTGTCCAGGAAAGTGGGATGGGTACTTATGCTAGGCTAACTAGGAAGTGATTGAGTTAGATCTCAACTTACTCTACCTTTCATTCTTGTTGTAGGTGACTAAACTTATAAAACATAAAATGAGAAAAATCATGTACCTCAATTACACTTAAAACATACCCTTAAGCTTCACAAGTGTAGTTGGGAAGACAACGAACATTCTCAACATCCATTTCACTTTCTAGAAGAACTAGTGTACTGGAGAACTATAGGTTCATGGAATTTGACCAAATCATGTGTGAATGCCTTAGTGATTTGTATGGTTGGATGTAGCGGTACCTCATCACTCATCATTGGCTCCATTGCCAAGGACCTTTTGGTTGTTTCGTGCACTATCTAGGACTTAGTGGAAGTCATTCAAAATCATTAGAACAAACCTTAGAGTCATATCATATTTTACAATTACTACAACAAAATTTAAAAGCACACTATATTTTTTTGTCTTCTCACAAGAGTGCTTCTCCACCCAAGTTTAATGGATCTCATCAACCAGTGTCTCAACAATATTCAATAAAATATGCTCATCCTGATGAGTATGTACCCAATTTCACCTTCATCCTACATCAGGATGAATAGCTACGGTGGCGTGACATGAAGGGCAACATTCTATTGCTACCTGATTAATCTGTTCTTGCAATGCTTCACCAAATACTTATTCATCTAGGTCTTCAAGAATTTCATGCTAAGTATGTTATGCAAGACAGTGATGCCAAGGATTATCATCCCACTAAGGCACAATATCTCTATGATTTCCAATTAGAGCAACATCATGAGTTTGCGAAGGCAAAAGGATTTAATGATTCCCAATTCCTATTGTACCAGAATGAAGGTGGGAAACCCTTCTTTGGGGGTTTTTCATTTAGTGAAATTCCTCTCTTTGACTTCAATGATTGAGGTCAAAACTAGAATTTACAATCCACAATTCAAAATCCTAGTTCTGGTAAGAATGGATCCAATGACAAAGAAGGATTCAAAGAGGCAAGTTAAGGCAAGGATGTGGACAAGAAACAAGATCATGATTGTGCTTACAATCGTCGAAGAGATGGTAGTAGGAACTGTGATGATGCTAGTCCTCCTTCCTCTTCACCTTTATCATCATCATCTTCTTCTTCTTTTGGCTTTGATCACAACCATAGGATGCAAGACTATGATGGAGGGGACCAAAATGATCGATAGGATTGAAATGATCAAAGGGACCATCAAGAAAGGCAAGAACATTCAAGGAAGTCACATCATCATGAACAAAAGGGTAGCAAAGGGCATTGTAGGCACCATGATCAAGGCCTCAATGAGCCTTTGCTTACTACCTGAAGTATGCTCAATATCATAGAGGTAGTATGAATTTCAATAAGGCACGTGAAGGATAGTTGGATCAAAAGGCTAGACATGAACAATATTCCTCGATTTAAAGGGGGATATAACTCTAATCTACAAAACCATCTACAAGCTTTTCAAGATGCATGTGCCTTGCAGAACATAGAGAATGAGTGGCACAAACTTAAGTTGTTCCCAAGGGTACTCATCAAAGAAGTAAAGAACTAGTACTAGTCCTTAGACTTAGAATTTATCAAACAATGAAGTACCATGCTTGAATTGTTCAATGATAAATATCAAACATACTCTAGAGTTTCCAACTTGAGAAGCATATCCAAGGATGGAAACAAAAAACACATGAACCCTTGGATGCTATCATCGATCGATATGATTTCTTAATGCACAAATGTCCTAGCCATGGTTATTCTCAATTGGATCAACTTCGTCACATTGTAGATGAGCTTTCATCAAAAACGAGGAGAACCCTTGGTGTCTATGCCCAAGGACGACTATCAAAATTAAGTGTTCATTAGATACAAAGACTAATTGAGTAGGTGGCTAAAGAGTAGGATGAATTAAGAAAAAGAGAAAGTGAAGAAGAGTATAATCGGGATCATTCCATTTGCAAGAGGAGGTTTGATTTTGTGATAATGAGGAAGAATCCGCACCTAATGAGGTGGTGAATAGGAAAACCTTACCACTCCAAAAATTTTAATCTAAAATTACAATCAAGGTTGATCAGTTATAGGACTCCATGGATAGCAGATTTCAAGCTGTCTTAAAAATTACTGAAGATTCCAAAGAACAAGGTAGTGATTGTGAGTGTAGGAGGCGTAAAGAAGTTGAACGTGCATATAAAAGAGGTAAGGGAAAGACTACTATAATAAAAGAAGTTGCAGGAAGTGAATTAGATGATGATGGTGGATGTGACATTTGCCAGCATGAACATTCTAAGGGACGTTGTCCCATAGTGTCACACTTACAAGAGTCTGGGGTGCATGCTTTGAATCCATGACTAACATAAAGGCAAACATCTAAAAGCTTACCTTATCCTCAAGGTAATTTTAGGCTATTCCACCACCAATAATAATATTATCCCAATGGAACTCTACTACAACCATATAAGTAGTATCAACAGTGGTAATAACCACAGTCATGGGCACTGGCACCACCAAGGAAGCAATACCCTTACAAACAACCTAATCCATATTGGTATTATGTTCAACAAACCTTGTCTCCACGTGACTCCTCCAGCCATGTTTCTTCTTTCCAACCTCACTACTACCCTCCTGATAATTATTGAATGCATTCTCCACGTGCAAGGAGGGATACCACCTCTTACCCTTATCCTCCTCTTGTTCCTGCACATCTTCCTCCTCCAATCGCACAACTACCACTTGCTCCACCTATGCAAGGTGAACTACTAGCTTAACCACAACAATGCAACGCTACTAGGGTCATTAACCTACAATCGGTTAATCAACCGAGTGGTTCGAATACTCAAAAAAAGACCTTTCTTCCAACCACATAGTCCACCTAAGCCCTCAAATACACCTGCAGTTGACAACCCTGTTACTCCATCTTCCTCTATATCAAATACCTTTGAATCTCCTTCAAACTAAATACTGCCTAGGATCCATATTGTTATGCTTACTCATGCCATATCTGATTGGATTCATGTTGGAAACCTTCCTAGGAAGTTACTAGATCCTGTAAGTCCTCTAATTTATTTACAGATCGTTGGGAATGAACCGTGCAAAGCTCTTCTCAACTCAAGTTCCAATGTCAACTTGATCTCTTATGAGATGTATACTGCATGGAACCTACCTCCTTTAAAGAAGAGTAATATTAAATTAGAATTGGCAGACCAGTCCATCATTGTTTTATTAGGACTAGTAGAAGACATTGTGACCACTATTTGTGGGTGGTCTTATCCTACTAATTTCCTAGTAGTCAAGATGAAGAATTGCAAAGGGGATTTTCCAATCATCATGGGAAGAGCATGGCTTAGCACAATTGATGCAAGAATGGGCATTAGAGATCTTTCCTTGGAAATATCTAAAGAAAATGCATTCCGAAAGATCAAGAAGAAGTGAGTTCTATGCATCACGTATAGTGACATAGGGTGCAATTATGTGTAGAAACATTGGACCATAGAACAGGCATCTATCTCTACATGTAAGTAATGTGCACCAAAAATAAAAATTTAAAAGTATCTATATGCAACAACCACAAAATAGGAGGTCACCCAGTGGCTGACAGCTAATTCTGAGAACAACACACTTTGCATAGAATTGACTGAACATGTGCATATGTCATAGGCATGGATGAACTAGAGCAAGTTCATCACCAACTCTTTGATGATGAAAATGCTGATACTTATTGGAGAGAGTTGCAAATTCCTAAAAATTTTAAACAAGAGCCCCTTGAACTAAAAATGCTACCAGTTGGAATGGACTATGTGTTTTTAAAAAATGGAAAGCTGGTCATAATCAACACAAATCTTGCTCCAAAACAGAAAAAGATGCTATTGAATGTGGTTGAAAAATGGTCAGCATCTTTTGATTGGTCATATCCCGAACTCATAGGGATTGATCCTAGGATATGTCAACATTGCATCTACACTGATCCGGCCATGAAGCCATAGAGGCAATTGAATCCCAAACTAAAGAAAATTATCAAAGAGGAAATTGAATAACTCCTCAAGGCAAGGTTCATTTATCCCATTACAAATAGTGAGTGGGTTAGTCCACTTGTGATTGTACCAAAGAAAGGTGGCAAGTGGTGGGTCTACATCAATTTTTGGTTGCTGAATATGACAACATTCAAGGACCATTTTCCATTTCCATTTGTTGATTAGATGTTGGACACAATATCTGGGCATTGCTACTACAATTTTCTAGATGGTTATAGTGGCTATAACCAAATTCAAAATGCACCAAAGGATCAAGCCAAAATAACATTCATGAGTTCCTAGGGGACTTTTGCATATCGCAAGATGCCTTTTGGTTTGTGTAATGCTCCTACCACATTCCAATGCCTAGTTCTAAGTATTTTTCAACAATAAATCAGTAGTGGTATGAAAGTATTCATGGATGACTTGTCCACATATGGAGCTACATTTGAGCAATCCTTGGACCACCTTGAGCAAGTGCTAAAGTGATATGTTGAAACCAAATTATGGCTAAATTGGCAAAAAAGTCACTTAATGGTCTAGAAAGGCATTGTATTAGGGCATAGAATATCACAAGTAGGAATTAAGGTAGACCGTAAGAAAATAAGGGTCATCCAAGTAATAACCTACCAACCAAAAACTATCAAAGATGTTTGATCATTCCTTAGACATATTGGCTACTATCGGTGATTCATAGAGAATTTCTCTAAGATTGTAAAGCTATTGGTGGAACTGACAAAGAAAGATGCTCCATTTATCTAGACCATGAAATGTCAAAAAGCATTCTAACAGTTGAAAGAGAAACTTGTAGAAACTCCAATTCTATAAGCACCTAATTAGTTCAAACCCTTCCAATTATGACAGATGCATTAAATTACACCTTGAATGTTGTGCTTATGTAGATGGATGATAAGAAACATCTATATTACACCCACTATGCTAGCCGAAGCATTGTAACTGCACAACTGAACTACACAACCACGGAAAAAGAATTAATGGTAGTGGTTTTTTCTCTAGAGAAGTTCAAGCATTATGTACTTAGATACAAGGTGTTTATGCACACAGACCATAGTGCCATCCACTTCCTGATGAACAATCCAATGGTGAGTCCCCGTGTCATACGATTGTTGGTGATCTTACCAGAATTTGATATTACGATGGTAGATCGAAAGGGCATTAAGAATGTGATCACTGATCACTTGTCTCAATTGCAATGGGACAACAAAGAGGAAGAAAACCCACTATCTAATATGTTTCTTGATAAACTCCTCTTTGTTGGGGCTATAATTGAACAACTGCCCAATGAGCCTAAATGGTACGATGGCATTCTCACCTATCTTCTCACCCAAGAGCTGCCATAAGGGTTGGACCACCAAAAGAAATAACAGTTTCTTTACCAGGTAAAAAACTTCATGGAGACGAATAGACACCTTTACAAGATGTGTGCCAATGGCCTGGTTCACTGGTGTATCTCTGATGTCAATCAATTTCATATTTTCTAGGATGCTCATGAAGGTCCTTATAGAGGACACTATGTTGGGAGACACACAGCCATTAAAATCTTGATGGTAGGGTACTATTGGCCAATAATCTTCTAGGATGCTCACCATTACATCCACTCTTATGAATGCTACCACTGAGATGGTGGAATGACTGCTTGAATAGAGGGACCTCAATAATGGATCCAACCACTGGAACCCTTCGACATCTAGGGCATTAATTTCATGGGTCCCATCACACCCATGCCAAATGGAAATGCATACATAATAGTCACTATTAACTATTATACGACATGGGTAGAAGCAACAGCTGTCATCAACTGTACATCTTCTACTACTACTCGGTTTGTATAACAAAATTTTGTAAATAGGTTTGGTGTGCCACGTGGCTTAATTTCTGATAATGGAACTTACTTTATAAGTACTACTTTTCAAAAACTCATGCAATGCTTAGGGGTTGAACATAAATTCACAACACCCTATCACCCCCAAGCCAATGGCCAAGTTGAGGTTACCGATAGGGAAACAACAAGGATTTTAACAAGAACTATTAGCAAATATAGGAAAGATTGGAGCACAAAACTCAACAATGCCCTTTGGGCAAACTTCCTATAAGTTATTCTCCCTATGAGCTTATGTACGAAAAATGACCAATACTTCCTATTTAATCCAAGCTCTGTACACTTTCAACAGCCTATGACCTCAACCTTGACTTGAGTCTAGCATAAAAAGAAAGACTAATGAATCTTAACTTGCTAAACAAAAACTAATTAGTGATCCTATCATCTAACAAGTTGCATAAGGCCTACAAAAAAAAGTGTCATGACCTTAAATCAGAAAAAGTCAAATTTCAACTGGGAGATAAGGTTCTCTACTGGAACCCCACACACGTACCTCAACGAACTAAGTTTCAAATGTTGTGGGAAGGATCTTACATCATTTACAAAATTTTTCCTACTCAGGCCATGATGATCTACAAACCTAAGAGCCCAAAAACGAAATAGCTGGTCAACATCCAACAAATCAAACCTTTCCATGAGCATAAGCCAGCTAATACAAAAAATACCTCATCAAATAGACAACCACACTCCATATTTCGAATCTAATCCTTTCAACTTAGTCGTGGTGGAGATGGCCACCCATGCTAATCATATAAGTGGCTCCACATTTTTTTATCTTTTTGTTTTAAACTTTTTTTTTGTTTTACACATTCTTTATTTTACATCTTCTTGTTTTCAAGTTATTAATCTTTGCTAATTTTTGTTTTACACCATCATTACTACATATGCTATTTCTTAGATATTTTACACTTTCTTTTATATTTTCTTTTATTTTGATATGATTTTCTAACTTTTTGTTAATCAATGCTAGGCACTGTGGTAATTTTTTGCTTGATGGTGGTATGTACTATTTTATTATTTGATTTTTGATGTCTAGATTCTAGCTTTGAATTTTGTTACTAACGATTAGGACATGGTTCTTTTTTTATGCAACATGCATTGAGTCCACAACATTCACCCATCCACAAACTCTATGGTTTTCCTTATTCTAGAAACATGCAGTCCCTTTTTCATTAATGAAACTTTAACAAACATGTGACTTTGGTAATTTTTGGAATTAGAAAGGATTCAAAGGTTTGAACAGGGTGTGACTTCAAGGGGATTCAGTATTCTTTGTGCCTTTTTGTTTGCTTGGGTGCATGTATGTTTTCATGGATTTCTTACTGTTCCATGTCAACCAATAAAAGGAGGTTGAATAAGTCTTTGCATGGTGTAGTTCTCATAAAAAAAATTAAAAATGATGGTAATTCAAAGCACACCACTTAGACAAAATAAACACATGTGTCTTTGCATGGTGTGATTTCCATTTTAAAATAAAATAAAATAAAATATAAATGATGGGAATTCAAAGCACATGCCTTAGACATAATAAATGGGCTACAAGCACTGGTTATGGGACTAGAAAGATAGGTTAGCCATGCCTGAAGGTCCCCTCTAACTAAGGTCCTTCCTCACTTCCTACTTCTCTTTTCTTCTTTAATAAGGAATGGTGGTTGTTTGTGGGAGCACTTGTGTGTCTTAGGGGGATGGACTAGTCTTAGAATGGCATTGTGAAGTCACTAAACGTGGTTGGTTTTGGTCTCGACTAATGATGGATCCTATCAAGTCATTTAACCATAAAATTCACAAGGGACTTCATGTGACCTTAATTAGGAACTCCATTCCACTCTCTCTCTCTTATCCATCTATGCTTTACATGTCTCACCTGACTACTGATTTCATGTTCTGGTTCGATGTCTTAGTTTGATGTGTCAGAATTCTTAGGTAGTTTCTTCCAGGTTTTTGTACTTAACCCTCTGTAACCATTAATCATCCACGAGCCCACGAACTCCTTAGTTTGAAGTTATGCAAGGGTAATGAAAGGCTTGTTCCTACTTTGGGGAGGACCCACTTGCATATCTTTTGGTTGGATTAGTTAAGTTCTTTACCCTTAAACACTCTTACAATCAAATTCTTTTGTTTACCTCATCAATGACATCAAATTGTGCACATATTCACAACATTTTTCAGTGAACTTTCCTTTTTTATTATTGTGAATCCTTACACCCTCTTCAAATATTTCATTGTGTAGAACTTTTTCAAATTTAATGGACCACTTATCTATTTTACCCTATTTGTCAACCTTCCCATTAACACTACTAAAGACATCAATCTACCAAAATCAAAACCTATCTGAGTGTAACTACTGATGAGACAAGGTATTTAATAGCTATGTGTTACACATTGTGTACTAATTCACGATTCTATTATGATTACAATGGGAAGCATGGACTAAAAGAAGGACTATCTTCACCAAGGATGATGTGGTAGTACTACACAACGAGGATCGTTCATGATCGTGGGATCTTTTCTCTTGATCTTCAGCTGCAAAGAGGTGTTGGATATTAGTTTTGTCCAGGGTGTTCATTTCTTTTATCATGAGCATCCAATTTTATAAAAGATTGTAACTTTGTACACTTGGGCACTCAGAGTCTATCTTCTTCATCTAAGTTAGTTTTTATTTCAATCAATAATCCCATACCTTCCTAATATTTTGTAAGGAACTTTTTCCTTCTCTTCTTCACTTGACGACAAGTTTTCATTTAGTCGTGGGGATATAATGAATCATGTTTTTTATCTACTCCAATGTCAAGTAGCTCAATGTCGGGTATCCAACCTAGGAGCCAAGATGTGATGTTGGGTATTCGATGTCACAGGATATTCTCCAACCTATAAATATAACACTTGAGCTCAAGATTTGGCATTAGTTTTATTTTCATTAGTTTTTGTCATAGTAGTGAAGCTCTTGCAGTTTGTTTTCTCTAAAGTTAGAATGTTTTCTGAGTGCTTGCAATAGGAGTTTGAGTGTGTACAAATATTTTTGCAAACACTAATGTACCTAAGCGTAGCAATGTGATGGGAATAAAAATGAACTCTTTTGATAATCCTTACAACATTGAGAATAGGTTAATATTTCCTTTAATGTTCTTTACTTTCATGCACTTTACTTCAATGCATTTAAATTAAGTAATTAATTTTTAGTTGTGAATGAACACAAGCACGACCACTTCGAGCATATGTATAGCACTTAGTAACCTGGGAATGCTTAATGTTTGGTAGCCTAGCAGTACTATACATGTTCAAGATGTGTCTAGGAAAGTGGGACAGGTACTTGTGTTAGGCTAGCTAGGCAGTGATTAAGTTAGATCTTAAATTACTCTACCTTTCATTCTTGTTGTAGGCGACTAAAATTATAAAACATAAAATAAGAAAAATCATGTACCGTAATTACACTTAAAACATACCCTTGACCTTCAAAAGTGTAGTTGGGAAGACAATGAATGTTCTCAATGCCCATTTCACTTCCTAGAAGAACTAGTGCACTAGAGAACTATAGGTCCATGAAATTCAATCGGATCGCTTCTGAACACTCAAGTGATTCATATGGTTGGGTGTAGGGGTACCTCACCGCTCATCAGTAATCTAGGCTCAGGATTTTTTGTTTGATATTGCTACTTTAATAGGTGATGTTCTTAATTGTAAACATGAAGGTGATATAGGTACATCACCACCATTTCTCATGTTAACATTAATCATTTTAGTGTTGCCTATAGTGTGTAATGTAATTTTTATGGTATCAATCTCCTTCTTAAGTCATTATTCCAATAATTTCATTGCCTCTTCAATTTCTTTTTTTTTATTTGATTTTTTACCTCACCTTCTATTATGTCTTCTCGTATTTTATGTTTCTTTTTGCTCTAATGTTAGATAAAATAAAACATAGAATTACTTAGACTTTTTATAAAAATAACATTATCATTTTTTGAATCTAAATTATTTTGTTAGTTACAAATGATAGATGAAATCTATATTTCTTTGGCTTAATCAAATCTTTAGTAGTATGAGGAGCATTCTTCTATTATTTCTTGTCATTTCCTTTCTCTACTTGTTCTTCCGCTACTTCTTAAATGATTTCATTGTCTTTCTTTACACCTCCAATAATTTTGGTGTGTAAAGGAGGAATCCTATTATGCATAGATAAGGACTTGACCTCTTCTAACATTTATGTCTTAGTTTGTTAAGGTCCTTTTCCAAGTAATATAATTCGTAATAGTAAGTCTTTTAAATTTTGACATAGAGTTAATGAAATTCTTTTTCATCCAATACTTAGTCTCCATAGTAAAAATCATAATTGATGGTTTTGATTTTACTCTTACTTCCCTTTGTAACCAACTATTCTAACACCTCTTTAACATGCTTACATATGTGTTTTCCCTACTTAAAACTGATGTCTTATGTAATCATGCTATAAATAATGTTGATGAATAAATCTAGATTGTATACCAAATAATTACTCAACATCTTTAAAACATGTTTTAAAAGACTAAATCCTAGAGCATCTCCCACATGGGCATAACAACTCAAAAATAGTCTAAGTTGATAAAGAAAATGAATGATACAAAAATTATATAATCACAATAAATTCTTATTAAAATAATAGAAAAGAGGTAATTTAAAAAAGAAATATGTTATTATTATTATCATTATAACGTTTTAATAATGGTAAATAAACATAAACTAAATAGTAATAGAATTATAAATAATTAGAAAATGTATATATAAAATGATATTAAAGAAAAGTTTTCATTTATAAAGATATATTATAGTTTGACAATAATATAAGAAACACATAATAAGGTATAGAAAACTTCAAACTTAGAACACATTTTAAATACTATTAAAAAATTTAAACAATTAAGAAGGAAAAGTAAAGAAAAACTTAGAACTTAGCTCTTGACTAAGTTCCAAATCTTCTCTACTAAATTCATTGCTTACTTATAAATTTTACCAATAAGAACTTGTAGTAGATAAGAATCCTTTAGAAGATCTAGCAACCTAAATTTCTCACTGCTTTGTAGTTCTATATAAAGTCCACATGTAGATAGATTTTATTGTGTACATAATCCACATCAACTAGAACAGACCTAAAGTGGTTTATAAATATTAGATCAAATGGTGGAGAAGTAAGAGAACTTTGATTTTGGTTATACTTAGACAATAGAGAAATTTTATCTACAATATATGAATCATGACTAGTTACAGTGGGGAATGACATAGTAACAATAAATGGCAAAGAAACTAGTTCAAGCTTAGGACTTAGAATCTTTGGGATTACAAGTTCAATATGTCCTAAACAATAACTCATTGGGATTGAACTTGTGAACTAGTTCAAGCTTAGGACTTAGAATCTATGGGACATTAAATAACCTATGTAGCATCCCCATTCCTAAATGGTATTGCTGCATAAAGAAATGGTGCCTCTTCATAACAAGTGTTACCATTATCATAACAAAACCCGAAAGGGAGTGTTGTAATTGAGACCCAAAATGGNGATAGGCCTAATTGTGATGGCAGTGCTAGATTGCTTTTAAGGGATAGATGTTGAAGGAAGAAAATCCCAAGGAACACTCTCAAAATCATGATCTAGCTACACTATTTCACATCAATAAAGCATTCTTATCTTTTTCCTTGTTATTTTCTTTATCCATAATGTCAAATGTTACATATATTTGATGTTTGCTATATTATCTTTTTACGCCTAATATCTAATATAATGTATATTTGATATTTTCCATCACATCTAGGAATGGGATGTCACAACATAGGATTTATCTAGCTCAAATGTAGGTCCTCAAATAATTACTTTGATTTTTGCTACAATTTCATGACTAGATTAAGCTCATATAATCTAATAAGCTTCATTTTTATATTTTCTATTATTGTTATATGCATAAAAAATGAATAGAACATAGTCTATTTCAATTTTACAAAAGACATATGATATTCTAAAAGTAAAAACAACATTATGATATTAAGTTTGATGGCTTCTCTTAGTGTTTTTATAAAATGTTGTTTAATGCTAAATTAATGTGATTTTTCTTATAGAGAGAAAAACATATGAAAACCATTAGGTTCAAAGTTTAGGTCTATATGTTACACCTCAATCCTAATAAATATGCATTCATAATAATAATTATACAAATTAGCACTAAAACATCCCATTACCTAATAAGTTACATGGAGAAAGATTACAAATTCCATAAACTAGAAAAAAGTTTAGATAAAGGTAATTGTTGATAATGATAGCATATCATATACATAATAACAAATGTAAACAAAATACATAAAGTATCTTGTCATGAGAAAACTACATAATATTAACACCTCGCTTTAAGAGTTTACCATAAATTGATTGGATAAAAAAATGATGATATTGATGTTGGCATATTCCAAAAATTGAAAAGGAAAATAAAGGTATAAAAAATTAGTTTTCTCATGAATTTTATGAATCAAAAGTAAGTTTAACCAGAAAATAGAAACAAGAAAAAGATAAAATACAAATTGAAAAGATAAAAGGGAAATGAATGTTACCTATATATTGTAGTAAGCTTAAATTTAAGAATAGATTACCATGTAAAAGAAAAAAATAGCACTAAGCAATTATCAAGTCCCAAATATAATCAAGATAATACTTGCAAAACCTCATCAATTGTACCTACATCTGGTTCATTAAGAATAAAGTCGCCACCAATGCCTTCAATTTTATGAAGCCTTGGGTTTGCCAAAATTGTGTTCTTTCATACATATGTGCATGCTATTTTGATTTTATTTTATAGATATATTATAACTACTTTTAAAACCTAATTAGGTTCTAATAGGAATCTCAAAGATTCTATTGAGTGGATTGCTAAGAACACTTGTGTATATTGTTACATTCAAGAAATATAAAAGATATTATAATACATATGATACAAATGAAAACCTATGTTGCCATGACAAGAGATAAAGAAATATTTATAATTTTATGTTTATAATTTTTATAAATTTTATATTTATAAAAAACAAAGTAAACATAAATACACATGCATTGTAATCCTCTTGGGGATAGGTGCAACACCACACATGCCATGTAATAAAAATGGCTCTTAATCACAACCTCAATAGCCCAACACCATGTAGTAAAGTTATGACTTCCTTAGATAAGGAATGAATCATTATAGCTTAATAAAATAAAATTTAAATAAAAATTTTTATTTTTTAATATTTAAGAAATCAATGATAGAATAAGGGAAAACCATGAGCTTTATTATCGCGTAAATAGTGGACTTTGCACTTGAAAGTTTGGCCACACTTGTGAAAGCGATGACTCAAAATGCACACACAGACAAGGAAAGAAATTAACTTACCCAAGGGAGAAAGAGCTCTTCACATAAACTAGATGATAAAAGATAAAATCAAATCAAATTTATGCATCAGTTGTGCAAATGAGCTCATCTTGGATATTTATAGTTTTTACATGAGAACAAAGAAGGTTTGTCAATGCCTTGACATTAACGAAGGCCCATCAACATAAACTGAGCCAATCTTGGTTGCACAGAAGGAAAATCTAGGCAAAGTAGGCTTGGTAGGGTGGAGAAAAGTTACTTTAATTTGCTTTAATCCTTTAAAACAAACTAAATGTAGATAGTACAATAACAATTTAATTACTAGAAAACGAGAAAACTAGTTATCTTCTATTAAATTTGAAAGAAGATTACAAATACTATGGAACCTGATGAGTGGCGAGGTACCCCTATGCTCAACCATACGAATATGAGCATTTCACGCACAATCCGGTTGAATTCCAAGGACTAAGTGCCTATGCGCCTCCATGTAACAATAACGGGTTGATTAATCGTTGTCTTCCCAAACTTACTTGTATGTCACAGTTGTATGATTAAGTAAGCTTGAGGTATATGATTTTTATGGCTTTTATGTGTTTTATATCCTGCACTAATAAGGAGGGGAGAGAGAAATAACTACGTAACTAATCTAATTTAACTATTCATTAATTAACTTCTAAGTGCTCCTAACACCAGTATCTGTTCCTACTTGCCGTACACATCCTGAATTGGTGCAACGCTACAGGGGTTACCAAATGCTAATCATTACTGGGTTACCAAGCACTACACGCATGCTCGAAGCAATCGTACTGAGTGTATTTAACTAAGAGAGTTGTAAGGTGAGAGAGATCATTAATTAACTAGGAAAGCATTAAATAATAATTAACACTAATTAATCTATTCTGTATGCTGCAAGGTTGATCATAAAATTCGTCTTTATTGCCATACACAAAGTGTGCTCAAGTACACAATGCTCGAATAAAGATCTATTCACTCTATGACTCCTATTGCAAACATGTAGAAATAATTCTAACTCTGGAGGGAAAAAATGACAAGATTTTGGCTAAGGGACTAACTTCTAACTGACGAAACCAAGGGTGCCGCCTCTTATTTATAGGCAAGGAGATAAGCTGTGATATCAGGTATCTGACATCGCATGGTCAATCCGATATCGCAGACACGATATCATGTATGCGATATCACGGTTCATCATACCCCCATGACTAAATTAAAACTTGTCCTTGAGTTCCTTACAAAATATTGAGAAGGTATGAGATTATTAACTGAATGACCATTGATGATGGAATAGGTTGACTGACTCAACGTGCCCGGTGAACGGATCAACAATACAATATATGACAGCATTAGTGTTCATGACCACAAAAGTAAACACTATACATAAATGACATCCAGCCTTATTTGGTAGCTGGAAGAGAAGAAGAAAGAGAGAGAGAGAGAAGAATAAGACGTGTTGCTACCGATGCCAATATTGCACCTTTTGTTGTTTGTCTGGAGCCACGCCACCAATCTTGCTCCTTTTGTAAATGTTCCAGTTTCGGTCCATCTTGAGTGTTTCCTCCAGGCCTAGTCCATTGTTGTATGATTGCCATCTACACACACAACACAATCACAAATGAGCGAGGTAGATAAATCACAATGCAGTTGATACCTTGCCTCGATGTAAAGTGCATTGGTTGAGTTGTGGTTATGGCAGATACTGATTCTGGAGTTTTAACACTAGTGACTACCTAAGGTGTAGGGGTTAGGAAAAGTTGAAAAAATTATGCCAGGGCCCCATGACTAAGAGCGAACCTCTGGTAGCGATAGGATGGAAAAAGATAAGGAATAAGAAAGATGGAGAAAAAGTAACAATGGCAACACAAGGAAAATGGATTTCATGGATGGGAATAAAACAAAAAATTGTTGATTATAGGAAATGTTTAAAGGAAAGAAGGTAACAAATGCACCAAAAAGGAATGCCAGTGGGTCCTCCCCAAAGTAGGCTCATGCCTTTAGTGCCCTAACAGACCCACAAACCAAAGAGTACGTAGGCTCTAGAAATGTCAATTGGAAGCAAGAGTTAAAAACTTACCCCTAAGAAATTACCAAGGAAGAATAATGCATCAACCAAGATACAGACTAATGATAAAACCGGCAATGAGGTGAGAAATGGGAAAGATAGGTGGAGAGTAGAAAATGGAATGGAAACCCAAGAACAGGGTTGTGTAAAGTCCCTTGTGTGTTTTATGGTTAATGTGACCGAGTAGAACTCATTCCAAATCCAGGCTCAAAAATCCACATTCAGTGACCTCGCATCAACACAATTGACTAACCCATCCGCTTGAAGCAACAAGAATGCCTCTACAAAAATTCACCACCATTCCGAGGAGAGCGAGATGGAGAACTAGGAAGTGAGAAGGGGCCTTAGTTAGAGGGAACCTTTAAACATGGGTAACATATCTTTCCAGTTCCACAACCAGTGCTTGTAGCCTAAGTTCATTATTTTTTTTAAGGAGTGTGATTTGAATTCTCACTATTTTTTTTTCTTTTTTTTTTTGTGTTTTTCGCATGAGAACCACACCATGCAAAGAATTATTTTTATGTACTCAACTTCCGGTGATTTGATGAATGGTCAGAATGGCAGAAAACCCAAGTAAAAAGCATCCAAACACTCAAGAGAATAGCTAGTACAAATGCATAGAATCCCATTGAAGTCACACCCTTTTCATCCTTTGAGTCTTTCCTTAGTCTGAGAAATACTCAACCACTAATTCGTTAATAGTTTTATTAGAGAAAGGGACCGCACAATTCCAAGCCAAGGGAGACCATAGGATTTTATGGATGCATGAACGTCGTGGACTCATTACCTATTTAATCAAAAGAACCATACCTTAATATCAACATCATACTTCAAAGGTAAAATCCAAACATTAGCAATCAATATCATATTATTCATGCCACCATCATGAACACCTATTGGATGACGAACAAAACAAAATAAAGTAATCACACAAACAAATGGTAAAAATATGAATGATGGTGTAAAAAAATAAGAAAAATTAAAAAAATGTGCAAAAAAATGTGTAAAACAAAAAACTTAGAAAGAACTGAAGGTCTTCAATGATTAGTGAAGGTGGCCATCTCCCCCATGACTAAGTTGGAAGGAGGAGATCTGAAATAATGAGCATGGTTGCACACCTACAGAGGTAGCATATGTTCTGGCTGTCTTAAACTCATGGAAGGGTTTTTTTTGTTGCACGTTGACTAACAGTCTCTTATCTAGGCTCTCAGGTATATATATGGTCATGGCTCCTAAAGGAGAAGTCGCATAGATAATGTAAGGTCCTTCCCACAGTGTTTGAAATTTGGTACGTTGTGACACATGTGTGGGGTTCCAGTAGAGAACCTTATCACTTGGTTGATACTTAACTTTTCTAATTTTTAGGTCATGACATTGTTTATTAAATGCCTTGTGCAACTCATTAAATGACAGGGTAGCTAATCGGTTCTTGTCTAGCAAGTTAAGAGTCATCAACCTTTGTTTTTCTACTAGATCAAGGTCAAGGTTGAGGTCACATGCTATGGCTAGTGTACGGAGCTCAGTTTGGATAGGGAGCATTGGAAGTTTTTCATATACTAACTCGTAGGGAGAGTATCCTATAGGGAGTTTCCATGTGAAGAGGTATGCCCAAAGAGCATCATTCAGTTTAGTGCTCTAGTCTCACCTATACTTGCTAATGGTTCTGGTCAGTATCTTAGTAATCTCCCTCTTGGTGACCTCGGCTTGATCGTTTACTTGGGGGTGGTATGGTGTAGTTAATTTGTGCTCAACCCCTAAGCGTTGCATTAACTTCCGAAAAGTTGCACCTGTAAAGTGTGTCCCATTATCAAAGATAAGTGCATGTGACACACCAAACCTGTTGACGACTTGTTGTTGAACAAATCGTGCAACTGTAGATGATGTGCAATCTTTGACGACAGCTGCTTCAGCCCATTTTGTTAAGTAGTCTACAACAACTATGATGTAAGCTTTTCCATTGGACATTAGTGTAATGGGCCCCATGAAATCAATTCCCCAAATGTCAAAGGGTTCTAACAGTTGAATCCATTGTTGTGGACCCTCCATTCTAGTAGTCATTCCCCCATCACGTTCACAGTGCTCACAAGATTGGACAAATTGATGGGTGTCCCAGAACAAGGTAGGCCAATAGTACCCTGCAAGTAGGATCTTAATGGTTGTTCGTCTCCCAACATAATGACCCCCATAAGGGCCCTCATAAGCGTCTTAGAGAACTCTCAGTTGATCTCTATTGGGAACACACCATCAAACCAAGCCATCGGGACATACTTTGTAAAGTTGTTCATTGATCTTCATAAAGTACTTGGCTTTCTGAAGAAATTTTTGTTTCTTCTTAAGGTCTAACTCTTGTGGTGTTTATTGGGTAAGCAAATAGGTAAGAATGCTACTGTACCAATTTTTCTCCATGGGTGATTGGTTACTCACTACACCGGCAAAGAGGAGCTCATCAAGGAAGTGATCAAAAATGGGATACTCATCCTCTTTTTTGTCCTAGTGCAACTGAGATAAATGATCGGCAACTACATTCTCGGTGCCTTTACGATCGATCATTGTTAGATCGAACTCTTATAGGATTACCAGCCATCGTATAATACGGGGGCTTACCATTGGCTTATTCATGAGGAATTGGATTGCACTATGATCTGTGTGTATGAATACTTTGTATTCCAATACATAGTGCCTAAATTTTTCCAATGCAAACACTACAACCATTAATTCTTTTTCTATAGTAATGTAGTTAAGTTGTGCACCTACTATACTTCTACTTGCACAGTGGATGTAATAAGGACATTTTTTATCATCTAACTGTGTAAGTATGGCTCCTAAGGCATAGTTGGATGCATCAGTCATGACATGGAACGGTCTGGACTAATTAGGAGCTTGTAGAATGGGTGTTTCTCCCAGCTTCTTCTTTAGAGTTTGAAAAGCTAGTTCGCATTCCCTGGTCCACTTGAAGGGTATGTCCTTTTTCATTAGCTCTACCAATGGTTTGGCAATCTTCGAAAAGTTCTCTATGAATTTCCTATAGTAGCTAGTGTGTCCAAGGAATCATTGAATGTCTTTGATAGTTTTTGGTTGACAGGTAATTCTTTGGATGACCTTGATTTTCTCAAGGTCTACCTCTATCCCTGCATGTGAAATTTTATGCCCAAGTACTATGCCTTCTTGGACCATTAAATGGCTTTTCTACTAGTTGAGCCTTAGATTAGTCTCTACACATATTTTCAACACTTGCTCTAACCAATCCAAGGCTTGATCAAAGCCTTCTTTGTAAGTGGAGAAGTCATCCATAAAGACTTCCACACCATTTCATATTTGCTGGTGGAATATGCTTAGAACTAAGTGTTGAAACGTGGCAAGGGCATTGCACAAGCCAAACATCATTTGTTTGTATGTAAACATTCCCCAAAGATTGGTGAACGTAGTTTTGGCTTGGTATTCTAGGGCTATTTGTATTTAGTTATATCCACTATGGCCATCCAGAAAACTATAATAGTGATGCCCTATGATTGTGTCCAAGACTTGGTCAACAAATGGCAACGGAAAGTGGTCCTTGAATGTTGCCATGTTTAGCAACCTAAAATCTATACACATCCTCCATTTGCCTCCCTTTTTAGGCACGATTACGAAGGGGCTAACCCATTCGCTATCAGCAATGGGGTATATGAACCCAGCTTTTAGAAGCT
>MNCI01006534.1:389744-415388 GCA_015680685.1 Gnetum montanum | reverse complement strand
CCAGTTGATGTTTTCTAAGTTAGGACTAGGAAGTTGGCAATGGACTTGCTCTAATGCATCAATGCTATCTATATAAGCGCAAGTCAAACTCTCAATTAGTTTTGTGCATAGAAGTGAGCTGCTTCCTTGATTAGCTATCAACCACTGGGTGTCTTCTTATCTTGTGGATGCTGCATACAGGCACCTTTGTATGTTGATCGTTTGTGCACATTGATTGCATGCACGCAATGTTAAACTTTGCACAACCCATGATCTCTGCACGCAATTGCACCCTGTGTCACTGTATGCGATGCATGGAACCTTCTTCTTCTCGATCTTTCCAAAAGTGTTTTCCTTATATATTTCTAGGGAAATATCGCGGATACCTAGGCGTGCATTGATAATTCTTAGCCATGCCCTTCCCATTATGATTGGGAAGTCCCCCTTACTGTTATTCACTTGAATCACTAGGAAGTCAGTTGGATACAACCACCCACAAATAGTGGTAACAATGTCCTCCACTAATCCCAAGGGAACAATGATGGACTGGTTGGCTAACTCTAAACGTACATTGCTCTTTTTTAATGGGGGCAGGTTCTAGGCCTTATACATTTCTTGGGATATTAGGTTGACACTGGAACTTGAATCCAAAAGAGCCTTGCATGGCTCATTCCCAACGATTTGTAGGTATATTAGGGGACTCCCAAGATCAAAGAATTTCATAGGAAGGTGGCCAGCTTTGATCCAATCAGTAATGGCATGTGTTAACATGACCATATGTGTTTTATGTGGTGTTAAGTTCGAAGGGGGTTCTGAAGCTTTAGTTGATACGGAGGCGTCCAAAGACTCAACCACTTGGGGTTGCAAAGGCTTCGTTGGACTATTAGTTCTAAAGAAATATCTCTTCTTCATACGGTTGTCAAATCCAATAGTAGGTTGAGGATTAACAACCCTTGTTGCATTGCGTTGCTATGGCTAAGTAGGGAGTTCACCATGCATTGCTGGAGTAGGTGGGAGAAATGCAGCCAAATTTGAAGGATGGTATACTTGTGGAATGTCGCCCCTAGGAGAGGAAGTCCTATAGTACTCATAGACTTGGTAGTGATGTTGGGGAGTAACATGACCAACAGAGTCACGTGGAGAGATTGGATGCTGCACGTAGTATCCATATGGGTCAGGTTGTCGGTAAAGATATTGCTGCCTTGGTGGTGGCATTCCCCATGATTGTGGGTGTTGCCACTGTTAATGTTGCTCAATTGGTTGTGGTGGATTTCCACTTGGATAATACATTAAAGGTTGGTGGAATTGCCTTGGGTTACCTTGGAGATAAGGTAACCGTCAGGATGTTTGTCGTTTGTTTAAACATGGATTAAGTGCATACACCCTATACTCTTGTAAATGTGAGATTACAGGGCAACATCCCCTAGGATGGTTGTATTGAAAGATCTCACATTCACTATCATCATCCGTATCTGACTCCACAACCTCTTCAATAATAGCAACTTTACCCCTACCCTTGTTATGTGCATTTTCTACTTCTCTCTTTTTCCTTTTCTCATGATCACTACCTCGCTCTCTAAACTCCTCTACTACTTTGAGCACAGTTTGAAATCTACTATTTAGGGAGTTGCACAGTTGGTCTACCTTTGTCGATACTTCTGATGCTAACTTTTGGATAGGTAAGGTTTTCCTATTCACCATCTCTTCAAGTGGTGACTCTTCCTCATCCTCACGAAATCTTACTCCCTTCTTTCGAAGAGAAGGATCTCGGTTATATTCCTTCACACTCTCTCTTTTTCTTAGCTCACCTTCTTCCTTAGCTACTTACTCTAGTAGCCTATGAATTTGATGGGACCTAAGCTCAGATAATCTCCCTTGGGCATAAGTCCCAAGGGTTCTTCTTATTTCATGCCTAATCCCATCTACGAGATGGCGTAGTTGATCCTACTACGAATAACCATGGCCAGGACAACGATGTAGAAGTGCATAATAACGACCCATGGCAGCATCCAAGGGTTCATGACTTCCTTATTTCCATCCTTGGATTTGCTTTCGCAAGTTAGACACCTGGGAGTACGTTTGGTACTTATCGTTGAAAAATTCTAGCATAGTACTCCACCTACAAATGGATTCCGGTTCTAAGGACTGGTACCAGCTTTTAACTTCTTTTATTAGTGTCCATGGGAACAACTTAAGTTTTTGCCACTCATTTTCTATGTTTTGCAAGGCACACACATTGTGAAATGCTTGTAAGTGATTTTGAGGATAAGCGTTATAACCCCCTTCAAATCGTGGGATTTTATTCATGTCTAACCTTTTGATCCTACTATCTTTTTGGTCTCTTGTTGGAACTCTCACAGCCTCAATTATATCTAGCATGCTTTGCATAGCAAGTAGGGGTTCATCATGATCATCTCGTTCGTAGCATCTATGGTGCCTACACGGTTCCCTACTCTCCCTTCTTCTATGGCATGATTCCTAGAGTGCCCTCATCCTCTATCTTATTTGTCTCATTTGTGACTTCCACTTTGTTTGCCCTTATCCTCATGATCTGTTTCTCTATGGCTATGTCTGAACATAGAAGGAGAGGGTGAAGGAGACGATGAAGACGAAGAAGGAGAACCACCCCCATGACGGTGTCCACTACCTTCTCTTTGGTGGCCTCTGCCTCAATCGCAATTGGGATCAAAATGTCAATCGTTGTCATGTGTCTTTGTTCTATTTTCAGACACTTTGTGTCCGTTGGTATTAGCACCTGGGTTGTGAATAGTAGAATGAAGGTTTTGATACACAACCCCTTGGCCAAAGTTAAGGGGATGAACATCGTTATGTGGGTGACTACCTGAGGCAGGTTCATCACCCTCAATTTCGCTTAAAATGTGGGGGGCATCCTTAGACCATTTTCCCTTCAAGGATTTATGGTGTCTCTCCTGTTGATAATCCCTTTGACGTTGTGCTTCAGTAGGACGATAATTTCTTGAATCATAGTCATGCGCAATGTACTCAGCATGTAAGTGTTGCATGCCTATTCGCGTGAGAGCACGAAGAAGCATACTTGGGACTAAACAGTTGGGAGGTAATACTATATTACCTTCCGAGGCACGCCGATGCAGTTGTTCATCTTGGTGGAGTATAAAGGTGAATTCGGGTACATATTCATCGGGATGAACATATACCACACAAAACTGTTGAGGAATTGGCGAATCAACGTCATGTGTATCTTGCCGCCGATTTCTTCTTGTGTTATTCCTAGGTGGTGAAGTGCTTTTGTGTGAAGAAGAAGACATTTTATCTTATTCAGTGTGTAATGTACTATTATCTTTTCCTTAATCAACCCTAAGGGTTCGTTCCAATGATGTAAATGATTTCCTAAGTTCTACTTAGCGCACAAACAACTAAGTCCCCGACAATGGCGCCAATGATGAGCGGCAAGGTACCCCTACGCTCAACCATACGAATATGAGCATTTCACGCACGATTCGGTCGAATTCTAAGGACTAAGTGCCTATGCGCCTCTATGGAACAATAATGGGTTGATTAATCATTGTCTTCCCAAACTTACTTGTATGTCATGGTTGTATGGTTAAGTAAGCTTGAGGCATATGATTTTTATGGCTTTTATGTGTTTTATATCCTACACTAATAAGAAGTAGAGAGAGAAATAACTAAGTAACTAATCTAATTTAACTATTCATTAACTAAGTTCTAAGTGCTCCTAACACCAGTATCTGTTCCCACTTGCCGTACACATCCTGAATCGGTGCAACACTACTAGGGTTACCAAACGCTAATTGTTACTGGGTTACCAAGCGCTACATGCATTCTCGAAGTGATCGTACTAAGTGTATTTAACTAAGAGAGTTGTAAGGTGAGAGAGATCATTAATTAACTAGGAAAGCATTAAATAATAATTGACACTAATTAATCTATTATGTATGTTGCAAGGTTTATCATAAAGTTTGCCTTTATTACCGTACACAAAGTGTGCTCAAGTACACAATGCTTGAATAAGGATCTGTTCACTCTATGACACGATATTGCGTACACGATATCATGGTTCATCAGAACCTAATCCACAAAACCAAACCCTCATACACTCAATGATATTATAAAGTATGAGGCTCTACAATCACACATGATCGACCTTAATGCAAGATACAATCAATCATGATCTCAATATAGAGAACTATGGTTAATATCTCATCAGACGATTGATCATTGAGATGCACATTAACTCTCTTAACTCATGTAATTTCTCTCTTAACTCTCTTGTACTCATGTCTCCAAACATGTAGTACAAATCCAATATTTATAAAACACAAATCTAGAACCGTAGAAAACTTGTTTTCATACTTAAATTGATATTCTCAGCTACTTTTCATCTTGGAAGTGCCACATTGGAACTTTCAACAGCCAAATGAGATGTCAATGCCAATGCCATTGCACAACATTAATCATAGGCCATGTCTATGCCAACTAAGCATGAACACTTGTCTTCTATTATTATGGAACTTGAAACTCATAATTAGTAAAATGATAACTTTCTTGACATGTAGAAATAAAATAAGATTTTGTAATTGTATATGTATAAATTAGCTTTGAAGTACATGTGCTAATTATATTTATATACTTGTAACATATTTAACTTTAATTTGTTTATTAGACAAGGGAAATGAAAATGTAGATATGTTCATATGTTTTTAAAAAAATTACATAATTGAGGTTTAGAATTATGGGCATTAGATGTATGCATCCTACACTATTATAGTACATTTTTATAAAAGAACTAAATATAAGCCTTATTAGCCTTATGTAATATCCACCTTCACCTTCCTTGTGTAACAACCCATATTTTTTTTTTCATATCCTTGGTACATATGATCTTTATGGAGCTATGATACTTATGCTCATGTGTATGTTTTATGCATCTTAATGGTTTGGCATATATTATGGTGTTGCATATGAGGTTTATGTTGATGAGCTTTGAGATGATTAGTAAAATGCATTAAAGAAAATATTAAGCTATTCTCAGTGCCGTAAGGATTGTCAAAAGAGTTAGTTTTATTCCTATCACATTGCTGCACTCAGGTACATCACTACTCGAACAAAGAACCGTACAAACTTAGATTCCTTCTGTGGACACTCAGAAAATATTCTAACTTTGAGGAAAATAAATGGCAAGAGCTTTGCTTCTCTAACTAAAAATGACTAAAAACTAATTATGAAAATTGGAGCCCAGGTGCAGTATTTATAGCCTTGGGGTATACACCCTAATGTCGTGTACACGATGTTACAACTGGACCTCGACATCGTGTACATGATGTCATGGCTTCAATGTCACGTACCTGACATTGGAGTAGACAAAATAACGCGATTCATCAGTTATGCCTTGATCACAATTTGTTATCTTCCCACTTGGAGTAGTGGTAGCTTTGTCATGTATGGTTTAGTCCAAAGTGAGGCATATGATTTTTATTATTTTATATTTTATTATTCTACAATTAACAATAGGTTGAAATTCAATTTATAATCAATTCAGTAAATCTAATTGCTAATTAATAATTAACTACCTTAACATAAGTATCTGGTCCCACTTTCCATGCACATCCTGAACACATATAACACTGCTTGGTCACCAAACGTTAAGCATTGCTAGGATTACAAAGAGTCATATACATGCTCGAAGCGATCATACTTATGTGCTTAATTAATTAACAAGCATGAAAATGTAAATATTAACTAAGAACATGAAAAGTAAATTGCATAGAAAGTAAATCTAATCTAAGTCAAAGTGCTACAATGAATAAGAATCAATCTTGATCTTATTGCCGCTCATGGAATATGTCCAGTTACATTGCCAGTTGAATAAGACTTCCTACAACTAACTTAGATCCACTCTGTGGACACTCATTGACTATTCTCTAAGATTACAAAATAAAATTGCAAGAATTCAGCTACTCTATTGATAAAACTTTGAAAAACTATGCAAAACTCTTGCCCAAACCGTGCGCCCAAGTGCTATATTTATAGGCCGACACATACCCCTTGATATTGAATATCTGATAACGCATTTAGGGGTCTGATATCAAGTATCCGATATCAGGGCTCTGATATCGGAGCCAGGCAAATCATGACTCATCATTAAGGATTCATGAGAACATAGTTGATATTTTCAAAAGATGCAATGGTTGAGAAAATGAAATATCTCGTGGAAGGATGTGCACCAAAATCCTAAGCATATTCACTAACTAATTAAGCAAAAGGTTTTAACACGTATGTGGGCTAATGTAGAAGGCAAGAGGAAATTTTATTTACACCACATTAGATGTAATAAACTTGATGTAGAAGCTCACTATCTCTCATCTACTATTCCCATCAAGTATTAGAATGCCATCAACAAACTTTGATTAAGTTCTCATCATCTTAAAATTGAAAGTAGAAGATGAATTCAACTCCCACAAGAAGAATGCATCTGTATGTTGTGTAGATCAGGAGCCCTTGAAGATGAGTTACATATGTTTCTTTCTTGTGCTATGAGTACCCATTTGAGACAACATTATAATCGTTACATCAAAAAACTTGTATGGTTTAGTTTTGATACCCTCATTAGTGCTTGGTCAATTTGTAGAGTTTATCTTTATTTTTCATAAAAATGTAATATCTGTCCAATAGATCGTATGGGTCTTTGGACGTAATAAAGCTTCATTTTATTTCAATTATTATTATTATTATTCCCCTTTTGATGCCATATTAAAAACAGTAATGCCCTAGGAAGCTTTTGAAAATGCATGTCCTTTGCTATAAAAAAATGTCAATCAAACTTCTCTTGTAGGGTAAAATGGTTGAGAAGGATTGAATTTTTGACCCTATTATGGGTTGTGTTCTACAAGTTACTAGTTTAATCCCAAAGGTTAGACACATGCGGTTTAGGAACATGCTAAAAGTATACTTTAAAGGACTATATTATTAAGTAGACAACTAGCTATAGTATATCTACATTAATAAATAGAGACCCCAAGGTATTCATCCATGACTTACATATGATTCTTTTAAACATCCGATGAAAAAGAATATGTTGATTTTTATCTTGTAAAACAAAAAAATGATTTGAGGCCCAAGATTTTTCTTTGTAAAAGACAAATCATTGAGGTCCAAGATCGGATTCATGAAAGTGAAATTTTTAATTAATAAAAAAAATTATATATATTACATGTTTTTTCTACGCATGCGCTACAACCTTTAGTGCTCTTCTCGACCAAACTTATGGAATCTCGACTTGTTAGAATAGACACGATTGGATAGACATTGTGGCGGGACCTCTTCAATTATGGGACTGGTAAGGACTTACCTGCTTTTAATTATCATGAGTATGATATCTTCACCTAATGGAATTTAACGGTATCATCATTATCGCCCACCTTTCTCTTTCTCCAATGGAATCCACTTGTCTGCACATTATGCCAACAACAGTGACGAAAACAATGCATCTTCACGGAATCATATCTTAATACACAACACTGACAGATACGGCGTATGTAAAAGCACGCGAAATTAAAATAAATTTAGAAATATAAAATCAGTTTGGTCAGACAGACAGGGCCACATGGCCGACGCTCCTTGCTACTTGGAAATATACATTCAAATGAACGTCTTTGGCCCCTTTCACGTATTTCACGCTTAAAGTTTTAGGCAAAACGACGTTTCGAAATGTTTAAAAATCGTCGGAAATGTCATTTATATCTATGGTAACACATGTTACGTTTGAGAAATAGATATAATTCTTAGGAATGAGTTGATTTTCGTATACATTCAATTGGCCATTGAGTATGTATCAGGGCTATGTACCATTTAAGTATTTTGTCGAGACAAGGTTAAAATAATTGTTTGCTTGTGGCCATGTTATAATAAAACTAAAACTGAATTTTTTATCTAAAATTCAATGGATCTATGAGATTGATTTCGAAATTCCTTTTACAAATTTTTTTTTTAAAAAATTTAGCTGAGAGGCCAATTTCTAGTTGACTAAACTTCATTACAGAAAATAAATAATAAATAATTACCATCATCATGCTTAACTAAGAGATGAACTTTTCCATGGAAATTATTATGTATTGAGCGACTATCATTTGGAGTGATGGTAAGGTACTTGTTTCTCAAATTAAAGACCTAGATTCGAGCTTGGGTGCAACCACCTGAAGAGGTTGAGTTTTCACTCATCTATGAGCAGTGTGGCTTCAATTGATAAACCTTTTATTATGGGTATGTATTGGTTAGATGAGCATTTTGGCTCTAAGGGATGATCCTTTTTATTATGGGTATGTATTGGTTGGACTTTGTCATTGAAAATAAACAATGAGGTATTAGCATAGTAAAAATTTCTTGGTTTGGTAAACCCAAGTCATAGGTTTGACAAATTAAAAAAAAAATTGTACAAGGAATTTTGAAATTGGTTCAATAGATCCAAGGGGTCTTAGTGGAGCCAAGAGATGAACTTTTTATTGGAATTATTATGGGAATGTATTAGTTTGACTTTGTCGCCTAAAATAAATAATTATTATGGATATGTAAAGGTGGTTTTGACTTTTTTTAACATGAAAATCAATTATGGGAGTTCATTAATTTGAATAAGAAAAAAAATCCCTTAGTGAAATAATAGATATATATCATAAATATATAGCCAAACTAGTTTATAACTTGGTGCACTTAGTGGTGTAGTGTAGTGGCCTAGACACTTAGCTTAAGGTGAAGAGGTTGTGGCTTCAATTCCTAACTTTGCATCTAAGCATAACAGAGTAGCTTAGAGACTCTTGTTTATTGGATCACATCTACCCTGGTGTGATGAGGGGGTTGTGTATTAGCTTAGTAGAATCAAACATATGACTTGGGTTATAATATTACAACAAAAAGCCTATATAATTTATTTTTATTGCCTCCATTAATGTTGGCTCAAATATGTAGAATATATCTTTATTTTTTATGAAAATACAATCTTCTTCTCATAAATCTTACGGCTCTTTGGACATAATAAAACTCAGGCTTAAATTTAAATTTCATAATGTACCTTTGAGTATTTATTTTAAAAGTGCCTCTTAATCAAAGATAATGTAGACGACCGGCGCTACTTAGTTCTTACGTATAGTGCTGGTGTCAAGAACAATACACGACCATAGCATTTCTTTTCACAATTTACACGGCGTGCTGCCGTGAGCTGACCTGTCCACGGTCTACGCATTTGGATCCAGGACCTTCTCTTATTGCTGACCACGTGCGCTAACCCAACTGGTGGAGCATTTAGGTATTTTGTTTGTTTTCAGGAATCTTCTAGTTCCCCGTTGCTTACCATTCTTCCATTTTGTAATGCCATTTGCTCGTTAATAATAGTGGTAGCTTGTGCCCAGCAAGAAGATCCAATAACAATAATAATGTCATTGAATGCAATTTTGCGCATCGGCATTGGCATTTACAATCGACGCCCAATGTTGACTCCGGCCATTACAATCGACGCCCACTGTTGACTCTAGCATCAACGCTTGAAGTTTGAATTCGTGGAAGCGACCGTATCCGTTTTAGATGCGTCACGGTTGGTTCGTTTTAAATGCCACGGTGGGGGTGCCCCGCCGTCTGGAGCAGGATCAGGATCAGGATCAGGATCAGGTCCTCGTCAATCGTCCAATACAATACAATTCACGGAAAGTCAATTGGAAGGTTGAACAGCCGCGCCATGGCGTACATTATAGGAAATTGGACGGTTGAAAGTTGACCCGGTCTTGAAAACTTAGCTTACTTTTTGCAATTTACTTGGAAAGTACGATCAGATATTTGTGAAACCAATAGAACTTTCAACGTACCATTTTTTCGTAAGCTTGCAATTTGATGTATAAATGACGCATTTTTATTACTTTTCTCATGCTGTATAAAATTTTAAAACTGTTTGAATGAAAAACGCGTGAGTGCATAGAAATTTATTGGTTGCAACGTGATATTATTAATATGCATATAGTACGTAAATGTATGTGGAGTTACGTATACCATGTATCTTCCAAATAAATAATTCTATTTCTTTATTTTGTTTTGTTAAATTTGGTGGGTATAAAATGCCAATAATGTTGATTGTGAATTTTGATGACATGCTGCAAAGTTAATAGCAAAAATTTATAAATGGTTAATGATTTTTTTCAATAAAATGTGTTTTCCACAATGCCTTTTAATAATTTAAAACTCCTAGCCTAAAAAGACAGCGCCTGAAGATTTGTGTGTTTCGCTTTTAATTTTCTTAACGATAAATTAAACTTCTTTTAATCTTGAAAGCCGTGGATGACGGCGGGAAAGGTCAAAAGGTGTCCCCCAATATCACACATTTAAAAACTTAATTAAAAGTTACATGAGCCATGCGTACTAAAAATTATTTATAAAAATATGAACGATTTATGATCAACCAGAGATAATTTCAGCGGACTGTCCAGGGAGCAGGCATTCAATGACTGGCATGCAATCCAAGCGAAAACATGTGATGAACATAAAAGTTCAGCGCACCATTCCGCGTGCAGGAAAGTTCCACTAGAAAAGAAAAGAGAAATCAAAGTATGGTTAGCAGGGAGTTTGCCCAATTTGCGGGAATCGGAAAGAGCGGAGGAAGAAGCATAGCTTCTATTATTTGGTATTGAAATTCAAAGCTGTAGCCGCCCTTCTAGAATGGCATTCGCCTTCCGAAATCCGTGCGACGGATCCATAAACGGGTGGAAGGTGGATGGGTGGAGGAAAACAAAACACTGCGAGGGACAGTGGGTCCTACTGCGAGGCCGTGCCTTTCTCTATAAATGGGCTTATGACTGGAACTCTCGGTACTGCAATTGCAAACACACACAGAGGGTATCTGAAAACCACATACCCAAGGCTGCCTCCCGCAGCAGCAGAAAGAAAGAAAGCAAATACGAACAGAGAAAATTGTGTTTGATATTGCAGGGGAGAGAGATTTGCAGACAGGGACGTGTGTGGAGTAGCAGGATTCATACACACAGAGGAGTATTATTGGATTGCAGAGAAGATATAATTTGTTGAGAAGAAGATATTGATAGTAGTAGTAGTAGTAGTAGTAGTTTTGGCGAGAATAGAATAATGGCGACTGCGGACGGCTTCAGAGCGGGGAGCCTGAGAGGGAGTATGAGGATGAGTTTGGGTATGAGCATGAGCAGAGGTGCCGGTGGTTCCGGGATATGGAGGACTGGGGAGGACGTATTCTCGAGATCATCTCAGAGGGAAGAAGACGATGAAGAGGCTCTCAAGTGGGCAGCGCTTGAGAAGCTGCCCACCTACGATCGAATCCGCAAAGGGATTCTGAGCGGCGTTACTGGTGTTCAGGAAGAGGTGGACGTTCACCGCCTGCAATTCACGGAGCGCCAGTTGCTCATCGACCGCCTCATCAAGGTCGCCGAGGAGGACAACGAAAAATTGCTCGTCAAGCTTCGCGACCGGATTGACAAGTTAGTGAATTGAAACTTTAATTTTATTACTCTGTAGATCTAATGAGTTTTCAAAAAAAAAAAAAAAACATGGGGTTTTTGTCAAAGGATCTATTTTACAGTAGAGATCTACCTGCTATGAGTTTTGTAAACATCGTTGACAAAATGAGCAGGCTCTTTCTTTTCTTTTGTTTGTTGGTTAATTTTTCTCTGAGTTTTGAAAAAATCATTGACAAAATTAGCTGCAAGAGTTTTCTTTTCTTTTGTGATGGTTGGTTTTTCTCCGAGATAAAAGGGCAAGTCATGGATTAGGGGTGATTAGATTTACACTGTATATTCATGCCTTTCATGGCATGGTTTGGTTTGTTTTTGAAATTCCAAGCTCTGAGACTGGTACTGATGGGATTATTGGTTCCTATGCCTTCTTAGAGTGGGAATTGATCTGCCGCGGATCGAGGTCCGATTCGAGCATCTCAACATCGAGGCGAAGGTGCACGCCGGGAGCAGAGCCCTGCCGACAGTTCTCAATTTCTACCTCAATAATGCAGAGGTGGGCACAGGGCACCATTAATTCATTACTCCCATTGAATTTTCCTAGTGCTTATTTTTTTTTGGTTTTGGGTTCATTTCAAGTTTTTTACCTGTGCTGAAACTGATCTTTCTTTCTGCTTTTGGGTTTTTGGCTGTGTTACAGTCGTTGCTGAGCTCCCTGAGAATAGTTCCTGACAAGAAGAAGCCCCTGCACATCCTCCACGATGTCAGCGGTATCGTCAAGCCGCGCAGGTGAGTTTGAGCACATGCTTTTGTGAGATTTATTTAGTTTCGTGCCGTTGGATGGATTCGATTCTAATGAATGGTTGGTTTGTTGGTGCAGAATGACGCTGCTTTTGGGTCCGCCCAGCTCCGGTAAAACGACCTTGCTATTAGCCCTGGCCGGGAAGCTCGACTCTGAGCTGAAAGTGCGTTTTCTGGGTGCCCTGTTGTTTAATTAATTAAGTTTCCATTGCAGTCTCTGTAGGTTGGAATTTGGATGATTGATTGTGATTTTTTGTTGGATGGATGTTTATTTGCGGTTGGTATTGCAGGTGGCTGGTCAAGTTACCTACAACGGGCATGACATGCATGAATTTGTGCCGCAGAGAACATCTGCGTACATCAGTCAGAGAGATTTGCATATTGGAGAAATGACGGTGCGTGAGACGCTAGAATTTTCAGGGCGATGCCAAGGAGTCGGCACCAGATATGGTATGATGCCCCCCAGTTGTGTTCATATAAAGTATTTATCCATTGTGCAGATTGGATTGTATTCTTGCTATTTTAGCTCTGGCTCCAGGGTTTTTCTCATCCATGAATGTGATCCATGACAGACATGCTTATGGAGTTGTCGAGGAGGGAAAAGCAAGCAGGCATTAAGCCTGACCCAGACCTTGATGTTTTTATGAAGGTGGGTACAGGGGGAGGCCCAGTGGTCTTTACTTTTGGGAAACAATTACGCAATTTCATCAGAATCAGTAGAGGTAGATGGGATATCGTTGACTAAGTCGAAACTTGCATGACTTTTTGTGGCAGGCTGTTTCCATCGAAGGGGAAAAACCTAGTCTGGTCACCGATTACATGCTCAAGGTGTGTGAATTTGGCTTAATTTGAATCTTAGTAGACGTTGGTCGTGTCAAATTTTAGCCCACCCGATCCTTTTTTAACTGATAATGAGTATTTTTTTGTTGAAAAACGTGAACAGATTCTTGGTCTGGACATCTGTGCCGAGACGATAGTGGGAGACGCGATGAGGAGAGGCATATCCGGAGGACAGAAGAAACGTGTTACGACTGGTATGCATTCATCGTAATTTCTTATATATTGGGTTGGTCGGGTTAACCTTGGTCAATAATGGCGGCAATCATGGGTCAATCGTTGGCTGTGTTTGTCAAAGAGTTGTGGGTCCGCCATGAAAATGATTTCTTAGCTACTGCTGCCTGTATGAATGCTCTGAAACGTTTTCGGATGAACGTTGAACAGGTGAGATGCTGGTAGGTCCGGCCAGAGCATTGTTCATGGATGAAATCTCCACAGGTCTGGACAGCTCAACAACTTTTCAGATCGTGAAATGCCTTCGCCAGGCGTGCCATCTGTTGGATTCCACGATTGTGATATCTCTGCTGCAACCAGCGCCCGAGACGTACGATCTGTTCGATGATATCATTCTGCTTTCCGATGGACAGATCGTATACAATGGACCCCGCCAGAATGTGTTGGAATTCTTCGAGTCCATGGGATTCCGGTGCCCGGAACGCAAGGGAGTCGCGGATTTTCTGCAGGAGGTCTGTATGCTGCTAAATTGCTAAGCATGACTGACAATTCTGAATTAAATTAAAATCCATTGGTTTTTCTTCAAAAACATTATTGGAACTATGAATTCACAGGTGGGTACGTTTATATGGATATTTTCAGGTTACATCCAGAAAGGATCAGGAACAGTATTGGGCGCTCAGAGATCAGCCGTATAGATATGTTCCTGTAACAGAATTTGCGGAAGCGTTCCAATCGTTTCACGTTGGTGTGAGACTGGCGGAGGAACTCGCTGTTCCCTTCGACAAGAGGAAGAGCCATCCTGCTGCACTCACGACTTCAAGTTACGGTGTTAACAAAAAGGAGCTCTTCAAGGCCTGCTTCGAAAGGGAATTGCTACTAATGAAGCGAAACAACTTCGTTTATGTCTTCAAAGCCTGCCAGGTATCATATTCGAGGTGTTTTTTTTTTTCAAATTCTCTCGATTTCAATCTTTGTACCATATGATTTCTTGGCAAAAGGTTTTGAATCGTACTAAATTATCGTCGGTTGCAATTGATTTCAATCTTAATTCGAGAATTGCAGATGCTTTCTCTTGCTCTGTTCAACAGATTTTTGGAATTGAATTGTGTGTGCAGATAAGTGTCATGTCGTTGATAACCATGACTCTCTTCTTTCGGACGAGGTTGCATCAGAAAACTCCAGACGATGCAAATCTCTATCTGGGTGCCCTTTTCTTCGGCATCATGACGTGCATGTTCAATGGATTTGCAGAGCTCTCCATGACAGTGGAGAAGCTGCCCGTGTTTTACAAGCAGAGAGATTTGCTCTTCTTTCCGCCTTGGGCATACACGCTGCCTGGGTGGGTGCTTAAGGTTCCCATTTCTGTCTTGGAGTCAGCAGTTTGGGTGTTTCTTACTTACTATGTCATTGGTTTCGATCCAAACGCTGGCAGGTAAGTTACGATTTTCATAGCGATCCTATGCGCTGGTTGTAATTACTGTCAAGATTGGGTTTTTGGAGCTAAAGTTTTCTCAATGCCATGAATTCTGCAGATTTTTCCGACAGTTTCTATTGCTGTTCTTGGTTCACCAAATGGCATTGGGGCTGTTCAAGTTCATCGCTTCCCTGGGCAGAAACATGATTGTTGCCAATACTTTTGGAGCATTCGGACTTTTGGTTGTGATTCTTCTGGGCGGGTTTTTACTCAGCAGACGTGAGATATCTTTTTATCCACTTTTTTATCACTTGGGAATATTTACCAGGCACCGTAGTCCAAGCTATGACAGCTTACTGAATTATTGGGTATTATTATTTTTGGAATTGTGCAGATGATATCAGGGGATGGTGGATTTGGGGCTACTGGCTATCTCCTCTCATGTATCCTCAGACCGCCATTTCTGTGAACGAGCTGCTGGGGCACCGATGGGACAAGGTGCGCTTCCATTCCATGTCAATGATGATAAAAGTGGCACTATGAAAAGTTTGTCCAAACGTAAAATTTATTTTGCTGCTAAGTTTCAATTCCCCTTAATTGTTGCAGGCATGGAACGGCACCAGCGATACTCTGGGTGTCTATGTGTTGAAACAAAGAGGAATGTTCGCAAGGGGCTACTGGTATTGGTTGGGCGCCGCAGCGTTGGTGGGCTACGTCTTTCTCTTCAACGCCTCCTTCACTTTAGCAATGAGCTTCTTGAAGCGTGAGTAGTCCATTCTAAAACTGAAAGTGAAATTTAAAAACATCATTGCTAATGCTAAATTTACCAAGTGTAGGCATGTTTGAAGCATTATGCTCTGTTACTTGGTTTTAGTTTTACTAATGGAATTGCCGTTCTTGGTATTGTTGCAGCCCTGGGAAAACCGCAGGCGGTGGTGCCGGAAGAGGTTCTGGCGGACAAACACGCCAACAGAACAGGTGACACATCCGCCATTGAAATGAGCTCAAGGCACAGGTCCGCTTCAAAGCAGAACAGAGCGAGCGAAATTATGAGAAGAAGCAGCCTGTCTTCCAGAGGATCTGGTGCAGCAGGAGCAGCGGGAGAGGCCTCCGGAACCGCAAGCAAGGGCATGGTTTTGCCCTTCGAACCCCTGTCACTTACCTTCGAAGATGTCAATTACTACGTCGACATGCCTGCTGTAAGTAATCGACCCTGTTCGCTCCCTGTAACGGCCAAAGAACAATGCCATCTATACTAGACGTACCATTAAGTTAATATCTCCTTACATTTATTTGAGACTTGGAATTTTCTTGACACATGCCAAGACTTTTACCGCACAACCAACGGCGAACAATATGATCTAAAAGTTCAAATTTTGAAAGTTAACGAAACTTCATTTTCCGTACCAAGAGTATTACCACTAAAGCACCTTACCTCATCTCATTTTTCTGTATGAATTGACCTTATCATCTCGTTTTTTTAAGACAAAAGACTCTGACCACAAAGATAACATGTAATTTAATTTTCTCGGATGCAGGAAATGCAAGCCCAGGGAGTTCCAGAGAACCGTCTGCAACTGTTGAAGAGTGTGAGCGGTTCGTTCCGGCCGGGAGTTTTGACGTGTCTCATGGGTGTGAGTGGTGCAGGGAAGACCACTCTCATGGACGTGTTGGCTGGCAGAAAAACCGGTGGATACATCGAGGGAAACATAACCATCTCCGGCTATTCCAAAGTGCAGGACACTTTTGCTCGTATTTCCGGATACTGTGAACAGACGGACATTCACTCTCCTCAGGTCACCTTGCACGAGTCTCTCATCTATTCCGCCTGGCTTCGTCTGGGAGGCGATATTGATCGCAAAACGAAAGAGGTAAGCGAGACAAGCTCTGGCAGCCATTTTCAAAATTTTTTTTCTGAAACATTGTTTTTAATTTGATTCATCCCCATCCCCATCATTGAATTGGGAAATTACCATCTTCAAATACCTGCTTATCTTAAATCCATGGAAATCGTCCGGAAACTGACATTATTAGAGAATGGATTGACTGAGTGGTGCAGCTGTTTGTGGAAGAAGTCATGGAATTGGTTGAGCTGGACAGTATGAGGGATGCGCTTGTAGGGTTGCCAGGAGTTACAGGTCTGTCCACAGAGCAGCGCAAAAGGTTGACAATTGCAGTGGAGCTCGTGGCCAACCCTTCCATCATTTTCATGGATGAGCCCACCTCCGGATTGGACGCTCGTGCCGCAGCCATTGTTATGAGAACAGTCAGGAACACGGTTAACACAGGCAGAACTGTCGTCTGCACCATTCACCAGCCTAGCATTGACATCTTCGAGGCTTTTGATGAGGTATGCATGTGAATGTGATCCTCAGTCCCCGTTGAAGTAGTTAAGAACAGAGGATTCCATTCAATTCCATTTTCTTGACTTCTAATTGGGGTATGCATGTGCAGCTTTTCCTGATGAAAAGAGGAGGCCAGGCTATTTACGCCGGTCCACTGGGTCGCAACTCAAACCTAATGATTGAATACTTTGAGGTAATTCACGAGAACTCCTTAAATTGCTTGCTTGCTTGCAGCAGGGTACATGACATAGAGAGATAATTACTGAAGAAATAACTATAATACCGAATGAATGAATGAATGATCGTTGGCTTGAATGATACAGTCCATCAACGGAGTACGGAAAATCACCGACGGCTACAACCCGGCAACATGGATGTTGGAGGTTAGTTCCGTCGCTATGGAGTCACGTCTGGGAACAGATTTCGCAGAATACTACAGGAACTCGGAGCTACACGCGTAAGTATCAAATCTTCCATCCATCCATCCATCTCTAGAACTTTGTTGCAGGACGTAAAGTAACGTAACCAAACCCAAACAGAGCACAGAAAATCCGTAGCCATGCACATCTGACCATTGTTATTTTGTCGGTTTATGCAGCCGGAACAAAGCATTAATAAAAGAGCTAAGTACACCGGCGCCGGGATCCAAGGACCTGCATTTCCCCACAAAATACGCGCAGGGATTCCTGGGACAATGTGCAGCGTGTTTGTGGAAGCAAAACCTGTCCTACTGGCGGTATCCACAGTACACGGCGGTGCGATTCTTCTTTACACTTGTGTGTGCCTTTATGTTCGGCACCATTTTCTGGCGCGTGGGCAACAAGAAAAGTCACCAGAAAGACCTCAACAACGCCATGGGCTCGCTCTACGCCGCTGTGCTCTTCATCGGTATCAACAACTCGTCCTCTGTGCAACCCGTCGTGGAAATCGAGCGTACCGTCTTCTACAGAGAAAAAGCCGCCGGAATGTACTCGCCGGTTCCCTACGGTTTCGCCCAGGTCAGTGTCAGAATTTCAATCACAATCATCCTGTCCTTCCTTCCCTCGCTGTTTCCTGCAATTTTGAAATATCATCCCAAATTGCGAATCTAAAATTCTTACTTAATTGATTGCAGGCTGCGATCGAGATACCGTACGTGTTCGTCCAGGCTTGCATATACAGCGTGATGGTATACGCGATGATGGCGTTCGAGTGGACGGCGGCCAAGTTCCTGTGGTTCTTGTTCCTGGCGTTCTGCACCTTCCTCTACTTCACCTACTACGGCATGATGACACAGTCACTGACGCCCAACCACAACATTTCTGCAATTGTGTCATCGTCCTTCTACGCAATCTGGAACTTGTTCTCTGGATTTCTGATGCCAAGGCCCAAGATGCCAGTGTGGTGGCGCTGGTACTACTGGTGCTGCCCAGTTGCCTGGACTCTCTACGGTCTCATCGTCTCGCAGTTCGGCGACCTGGACGACCAGATGACGCTTAGCAACGGCAAAACTCAGTCCGTCAAGGAATTCCTGCACAGCTACTACGGATTCAAGCACGACTTTCTCGGCGCTGTTGCTGCCGCCATGGTCGGTTTCAATGTCCTCTTCGCCGCCGTGTTTGCGCTTGGCGTCAAGTTCCTGAATTTCCAGAACAGATAGATGGATGGATGGAAGGAAACAGACGAATTTCTTCTACATACTGAACCGCCCTTTTGATGTTCTTGCTGCTGGTGCTGGTGCTGTTTTTGTTTCTCTCCCGCATTCGATGTAGCAATTTTTTAAATGGCATGATATTTTTTTATTTATTTAGATATCGTATCTCCAAACCTAATGAAAGGTGATGCCTTTGCTATGTAAATAAAAGACTTATGGACAAGCAAACAGCAAACCTGGTGCTGCTGTTGCCTTCGTATTTATAAAAGTAGTTCTTGTGAGCCTTTACCAATCACTTTTCCGTGTATTTTTACGGTGGGTAGAAGAAGTTTATTACTCAGAAAGGTTTCGAGATAGATTCTTCGATTCACGAATACCAGCATGGATCGTGACGAAGGATTTATTATATAGTCATCCATGGCAAAGAAAAACAATGGAAAAAATTGAATGATCATTCTTCGCTATCAATCCATTTCCAACTCGAAAGCGCAGTTTTATAACCGTTTTTATTTTTTAAATTCTTAACTTTATTCTTCCATCTGGGTCACTCACCATTGTTGCCGGACTCCGATGATGCGCTCATCTAGGATTTCGCCCACCGCGTTTCCGCTTATTCAAATTCAACATTACAGAAATGAAAGATTTTTTTTTACATTGATGGTTCGGTCCTGCAAAATCTTATAAACAAAGCAAACAAGCGATAAAAACTTAAGAGAAAATAAGAGTTTGAAATTGTGCCTGGATTTGATTTATTTATGAATAAATGAAAAATACTGTCGTTAGGAAATGCTACACAAACCACCAATGCTTTCTAATTTGGAAGAGGACCATCATTCTCATGAAAAGCATCTTTTTAAGGGAGAGGAGTTTGAGCTTTGTTAATAAGTTTGAAATCATTCAATGTTAAAACTAGTTGCACTTTCTTTCAAGTTGAACAATGATAAGGATTTAGTTTCTTGAACACTTTTTGCTAGTTCATCTTATGGAATGATTACAGGGATTGGAATCTAAAATAATTTGACTATAAGCACACACTAATACATATATCCAATAGAATACATTACAAAAATTATACAAAATTATAATGATGCCTCAAGGGTGACTCATTAGTTGATTAGATGGTTACGTGGAGAGCTATCTTTTATTTTAATAATATTTGTATATTATTAAATTTTACTGTAAACATAATGCAATTTTATAGTGAACTTGGCTAATAGATTTAATTTATAGGTATGGTTATGATAGTTGAGGATCATGATATGTTTTAAGTTTTGATTGACAATGGAAATAGTTGAGTTAATTTTTATTCATATTACTTAAGTAAATATCGTATTTTATTTTTGACATTGGTACTAATAAGATTGCACTTTGTAGGATAAGTATTATGGACATGTATAAGTCATTGGTCTTAAAGTCACAACATTTCATATTACTTGTCTATAAATTATAGTTGAATATTGGAGGATCAGTTTGAAAATTAACACCTGTGTTTTTTACTTTTAAACATAAAATAAAGTCAACATCTTTAAATAATCATAAATGTTATATATTATTTACTTGTGTGTACACTTAATGCAATATGATCACCAATGAAGTATCATCAATCTCAGGGAAAGTAGATTGAGAGCACTTCTTTGTGTAGCAAGATTCATACCTAGGTGTGGTATTTTAACTCTCCATTAAAATGTTAGTTTTAGCCTGCACTTCAACTCATTGTCCAATACTTAATTTACATACCCATGTTGTGGACTACAGATTAGAAGGAGAAATTAATATTAAAAACCAAAATTCAAGGTAATCTAATTGGCATATGGAAATATAATAAAATGAAGTGCAAACTTAAGGACAAGATCCAAGGTGGAGAACGCCCCTTCTACTACTATAATACTACCCGGGGGGACATAAAAAACGGGGTAACTTTGTTCCCCATCAAAAGAAGACAAGTTAGAATTTTTTGAATTTCCAATCACTCATGTCCTTTGAATTTCCAACCATACTTTTATGGAAAAAGACGGGTCCCATCTATAGTTATTATAGCCCCATCAAATAAATACCTATAAATGTATGGACATATTATGTTGTAATTGATCATGAAGAAGACAACGAAAAATTTTCCATCAAATCATTATCTCATCAATTTCCGTTAAGTCCATCATTTAACACTAATAATTTGTTATGAGTGGCGAGGTACCCCTACACTCAACCATACGAATACGAGTGTAACACGCGCGATCCGGTTGAACTCCGTAGACTAAGTGCCTACACGCCTCATGGAACACTTAAGGTTAATTATTCGTTGTCTTCCCAGACTTACTTGTAGTTGTCACGGTGTATGGTTAAGTAAGTCTGAGGTATATGATTTTTATGTCTTTTTCGGTTTTATCTCCTATGCTAGTGAGGTAAAGGGTTGAAAGACTAATTGACTAACTCTAACGAACAAACTAAGCCTAAATTAACCTAGTGTCAGCATCCGTTCCCACTTACCGTTCACACCCTAAACCAATGCAATCGTGGTTACCAAAGGCTAGTCGTTGCTGGGATCACCACGCGTAACGCATGTGCTCGAAGTGGTCGTATTGAGGCACTTAACTAGGAGAGAAGGGTTGAGAGAGATTTAATTCCTAATAAAGCATGTAAATGATAAATAGTAAATAACAATAAATAAAAATCCTATTTAGCCTATTCCATGCACTGCAAGGTTTATCCAAGAAGCTCGTCTTTATTGCCGTACACAAACTTGTGTTCAGGTACAATGTTTGCTCGAATAAAGATTCGTTCACTTTGGAGTTCTTACTGCGAGCACATGGAAATTAATCTATCTTTGGAGAGGTCAAACTACCAGAGTTTCACTACGGTATAAGCCTAGGATGAGAAACAAGGAAGAGCCGCTCCTTATTTATAGATATGACGGCGCACCACGATATCGCGTCCCATCATACCCCCATGACTAAATGAAAACTCGTCCTCGAGTTCCTTACAATAATATCGGGAAGGTATGGGATTATTGACTCAAATGGAACTAATGGGATGACATGTGAACGGATCATCATTACAAAACACAACAAAACTGGTGTTCATGACAACAAGGGTGAACACCTTATTACATTGACATCAGGCCTCATTTGGTAGCTAAGAAAGAGAAAGAGAGAAAGAAGTGTCGCTGCTGCCAACACCAAGATTGCGCCTTTCGTTGTCCATCTGTAAGCGCGCCATCGATCTTGCTCCTTGCATAGCTGCTTCAGTACTGCTCCATTCCAAGTGTTCTCTCCAGATCCAATCCGTTGTTGTATGATTGCCATCTGCACACACAACACAAACTTTATATTAGCAAGGGTAAATGAATTTCAATGCAGTTAATACCTTGCTTCGGTGAAAGATCCATTGGCCAGGTTGTGGTATGGCTGATTGCAGATTTGAAGATATAATATTGGTGACTACCGAAGGTGTAGGGGTTAGGAGAAAATCGAAAAAAATTGGGCCCTGTACCCCCATGACTAATCGCGAACCTCCGGTAGCGATAGAATGGAGAAAGAAAAAAAACAAGAAAGATGGAGAAAAAGAGAAAACTATAACATCGATGAAATGGATGTCAAGATGGAAATGAACAAAATAAAATGGATTGCAAAAATGTTAGGGAAAAGAATTTAACTGGTGCACCAAATAGGAATGTCAGTGGGTCCTCCCCAAAGTAGGCTCATGCCCTTAATGCCCTGATAAGCCCATATTCAAAGAGTCCGTAGGCTCTAGGAATGTCATTTGGAACAAGAGTTAAAGTCTTAACCACAAGAATTTACCAAAAAGAAAACAATGCGTCAACCAAAATATACACTAACGATACAACTGGCAATGAGGTGAACAATGGAGAGAAGGGTGGAGAGAAGAGAATGGAATGGAATCCCAAGAACAAGGTGGTGTACAGCCCCTTGTGTGTTTCATGATTAATGTAACTTAGCAAATCTCATTCCAACTCCAGCCTTAAACCAACCACATCCAGCGACTTCGCATTAATGCACTTGGCCGATCCATCCTCTTGAATAAGAAGAATGCCTTCACCCAAGAGCCACCACCATTTTGATGAAACGAAGGAGGAGAGAATGGGAAGCGAGAAGGGCCTTAGTTAGAGGGAACCTTTTATTTTAGTTCCATGACCAGTGCTTGTAGCCCAAATAATTATTTTGTCTAAGGGGTGTGCTTTGAATTCTCACTTTCTCTTTTTCTTTTCGTTTCATTTTTGTTTTTTTTATGTGTTTATGTGTGAGAACCACACCATGGAAAGACTTTGTTATTTTTATTGCTCAGCTTCCCGATGATTGGGTGACGTCGAAACGGCAAGAAAACTCAAGAAGAAAACATCCAAGCACCCAAGAGAATGGCCAAAACAAATGCATCAAGTTCGCTTGAAGTCACACCCTTTTCAATCCTTGAGTCCTTCCTTAGTTTGAGAAGTACCCAGTCACTGATTTGTTATAGTTCTTATTAGAAAGGAATTGTACATTTCCAAGCCAAGAGAGACCATGGAACTTGTGGATGAATGGATGAAGTGGACTCATTGCCTGTCATATCAAAAGAACATACCTTAGTATCAACATTGTAACTTAAAGGTAAAAACCAAACATTAGCAATCAATGAAAAATAGTTCATACCATCATGAAGAACACTAATCGAATGACACAAACTTACAAGGTGGATCACACACGCACACACACACACAAAATGAAAAAGTATAACAATGTTGTAAAACAAAAACAAGAAAAGTTAAAGAAATTTGTAAAACAAAAAGATGTAAAACAAAAAATGTGTAAAACAAAATCGCGTAAAACAAAAACTTAAAAGAACTAAGGGCCTCCAACGATTAGCATAGGTGGCCATCTTCCCCATGACTGAATGGAAAGGGAGAGATATGAAATAATGAGCATCTATTTGAATTTCTTAAAAGTTCCCAACTTCTTCCAATTGATGTTCTTAAATTAAGGGGTGAAAGTTGGCGACACTCATATTCTAAGGTATCTATGCCTTCGTTGTTGGCATGGGTTATTTCCTCAGCTCGTTCCATGCATGTTATTGGGCTGCTATTTTGATCAGCTGTCAACCACTGGGTATTCTCTTGTTGAGTGGTTGCTACATACAGGCACTGGTGCACACCGATGACATGCAGGAGATGTTAAATTTCACATCACCCATGATTCCTGCATGTCATCACCCTCTGAGTCACTGTATGTGATGCATGGAACTTTCTTCTTCTTGATCTTTCCATAAATATTTACCTTAGATATCTCCAAGGAAAGATCGCAAATCCCTAGGCATGCATCTACTATGCTTAGCCATGCCCTTCCCATTATAATTGGGAAGTCCCATTCGTTCTTGTTAACTTCTATCACCAGGAAATCTGCTGGATATGACCAACCACACATAGTGGTAACAATGTCCTCCACCAATCCCAAGGGAATGGTGATGGATTGGTCTGCCAACTCTAGTTGAATGTTGCTCTTCTTAAGTTGGGGCAAGTTCCAGGCTTGATACATTTCTCATGAAATTAAGTTAACTCCAGAACCTGAGTCAAGAAGAGCCTTATGTGGTTTGTTTTCGATGATTTGGAGGTAGATTAAGGGACTTCCAGGGTCAGTTAGTTTCCTGGGAAGGTGGCCTACCTTGATCCAGTTAGTTACGGTATGTGTTAACATAACCGTATGCATTAAGCTTTGTTGTTGGACTGAAGGGTGTTTCGAAGCCTTATGTGTTGGAGGAGCGTACCTAGCCTCAACCGCTTGTTGTTGTGAGAGCTTGTCTGGGCTTTTGGTTTTGAAGAAAGGTCTTTTCTTTTTGCGGTTGTCAGAACCAGTAGCAGGTTGAATGTTTATGGCTCTCGTAGCATTTCGTGGCTGTGGTTGAGTGGGGAGTTCCTCTTGCATTGTTGGAGCAGGAGATGTTATGGGAACTACCGATGGAAGAGGTGTGGATGAAGTAGGAGGATGGTATGGGTATGGAGCATCTCTTGGAGGAGAAGGAGTCCTTCTAAAGTACTCCCAAACTTGGTAGTGACGTTGGGGAGTTGTGTGACCCATGGACTCACTTGGAGAAATCGACTGCTGCACGTAGTATCCATATGGGTCTGGCTGCTGGTAAGGGTATTGATGTTTAGGCGATGGCATCCCCCATGACTGTGGGTATTGCCACTGCTGATGTTGTCCGCTGGGTTGTGGTGGAGTTCCACTTGGATAGTACGTCAACGGTTGGTGGAACTATCTTGGGTTACCTTGGGGATAGGGTAACCTTCAGGGTGTCTGTCGTTGGTTAAGTCTCGAGTTGAGTGCATACATCCCAGACTCTTGTAGATGTGAGATGATTGGACAACATCCCTTAGGATGGTCATATTGGCAAATCTCACATCCACCATCATTGTCCATGTCTAAATCCACAACCTCATCAAAGATAGTTATTTTCCCCTTACCCTTCTCATGTGCAGGGCCTAAATCTCTCGACTTTGTCTTGTTCTTGTCACTACTTCGTTCCTCCTTAGACTCCTCTACAATCTTTAGGACAGTTTCAATTTTACTATCTAAGGAGCTCCATACTTCATCTACCTTAGCCGATACTTCTATTGTCAACTTCTAAAGCAACAAGGTTTTCCTATTCACCAACTCTTTGAGTGGTGACTCACCCTCTTCATCGCAAAATCTCACTCCCTTCTTTCGAAGAGAAGGATCATGGTTATATTCTTCTGCACTTTTCCTTTTTTGTAGTTCCCCTTCTTCTTTGGCTACTTGTTCCAACAAGCGATGAATTTCATGGGATCTAAGTTCTGATAGTCTCCCTTGAGCATAAGTCCCAAGGGTTCTCCTAGTTTCATACCTTAGCCCATCTACGATGTGGCAGAGTTGATCCCACTATGCGTAACCATGGCCTGGGCAATGATGTAACAATGCGTAGTAGCGGCCCATGGCAACGTCCAATGGTTCATGAGTACCTTGCTTCCATCCTTGGATCTGCTTACGCAAATTAGATACT
>MNCI01006534.1:291368-389534 GCA_015680685.1 Gnetum montanum | reverse complement strand
TTCGTTCATGCCCTTGTCCTCTCTCTTGACTCTCTCGTCAAGGTCTCTAATTTTGTCTACCTCTATCCTCACTGTTGTGCTCATGATGGCTGTGCCCAGATGTGGAAGGAGAGGGTGAATGATGTGAACAAGGGGAATAAGAAGGAGAACCATCGCCATGATGATGTTTCTTATCTTCTCTTCTGTGGCTTCGGCCCTGATCATGATGATGATTTGAGTGCCCATCCTTGTCATGTGTTGTTGTTCCCTCAATGAATAGTTGGCGTTCACGGGGGTCAGAACCAGGGTCGTGTATCGTAGAGTGTAGGTTCTGATACCCCACCTCCTCACTTTTGTTAGGAGGGGAAACATATTTCGATAGAGAACCTGTTATGAGTGGTTCACCATCTCCGATTTCACTTAGGACGTGCAGGACCTCTTTGCCCTTCAACAGTGTATGTTGACTCTCTTGCCTTGAGTCTCTTATACGTTGTGCGGCTGTGGGATGATAATCCTTTGTGTCGAAATCACCTATAATGTATTCAGCATAGAGCTGAGTCATGCTGATCTGTGCAAGAGCACAGAGGAGCATGTTTGGGACTGACCGATTTGGAGGTAACACTATGTTACCTTGCAAGTCTCTCCATCGGAGCTATTTGTCTTAATGGAGGATAAAAGTAAAATTGGGTATATACTCATCGAGATGAGTATATTCCACCCTATATTGTTGAGGAATTGGCGGATTTAGGTTATGTATTTTAGACTGCCGACTGTTCTTTGTATGATCCCTAGGTGGTGTATTGCTCTTGTGAAAAGAAGAAGAAGACATTGTGTCTTATCGGTGTGCTATTTAACCGTTATATAAATTTTCGTTTGATTAACCCTAAGATTCGTTTAAGCTCCCAACGATGTGACTAATTTCCTATGTTCTACTTAGCGCACAAACACTTAGTCCCCGACAACAGCGCCAATGATGAGTGGCGAGGTACCCTTACACTCAACCATACGAATACGAGCGTAACACACACAATCTGGTCGAACTCCACAGACTAAGTGCCTACACGCCTCATGGAACACTTAAGGTTAATTATTCATTGTTTTCCCAGACTTACTTGTAGTTGTCACGGTGTATGGTTAAGTAAGTTTGAGGTATATGATTTTTATGTCTTTTTCGGTTTTATCTCCTATGCTAGTGAGGTAAAGGGTTAAAAGACTAATTGAATAACTCTAACTAACGAACTAAGTCTAAATTAACCTAGTGTCAGCATCTGTTCCCACTTATCATTCACACCCTGAACCAATGCAACCATGGTTACCAAACGCTAGTCGTTGTTGGGATCACCACACGTAACGCACGTGCTCAAAGCGGTCGTACTGAGGCACTTAACAAGAGAGAAGGGTTGAGAGAGATTTAATTCCTAATAAAGCATGTAAATGATAAACAATAAATAACAATAAATAAAAGTCCTATTTAGCCTATTCCATGCACTGCAAGGTTTATCCAAGAAGCTCGTCTTTATTGCCGTACACAAACTTGTGTTCAGGTACAATGTCTACTCGAATAAAGATCCATTCACTTTGGAGTTCCTACTGCGGGCATATGGAAATTAATCTATCTCTGGAGAGGTCAAACTGCCAGAGTTTCACTACGGTATAAGCCTAGGATGAGAAACAAGGGAGAGCCACCTCTTATTTATAGATATGACGGTGCACCGCGATATCACGGGTGACGATGCAATATCGCATACGCGATATCGCGAGGGATGCGATATCGCAATGGCAGCGATATCGCATCCCATCAATTTTCATCATCAACAATTTTCATCAATTTCCAATTATCATTAACCAACATTCATCGAGGACTCTTCAATAATCTCCAATAGTCCATCACTACAATAATTCTCTTTTAATCATTTCATTCCAACAACATTTTTTATTCAATTCAACTTGTCAAAGTTTCAGTAAAGTTATAATCATTTCTATTCAAATAATTTTGGTTTTGAAGTTTTTAGAAGTTCAAGAGTCATCACAATTATTTCATTCAAATTCACTTACCATCAATTAAGATTTACCATTCAGATTGTTAGGCAAGCTTAGGTGACTAATTACATTCAACATTTCTTAGACTTTGATTTGTCAAACATAAGAAATTCAAGTTTTCACATTGACCATGACCCATGGTCACATCATGGTTTAAATGGGAAATCAACACGAGCTTACCATGATTTTTGGCTTACCTGTGCTGGTAAAATTTGAATTTTTTCTTTGTTTTTGTCAACCATGACTTATGGTTAGGTCATGTTTTACCCATCACAACTCGTGGTATTTTTCCAAGACTTGTGGTAAAGTATTATGAAAAATTTAGATATTTTTGAGTAACCATTTTCAATTCAAATTTAATGAATCAAATTAATTCCAACTGAGCTAAACACTTGCAGATAGATAAATCTTGTCATGAGCTTTTCAACAAGCCCAAGATGACCTTAAAACTTCAAATAATGAGGGAGTTATAGCTATTTGAAATTCATTAAGAAATCTAAAATTTTCCACATACGTCATGGTCAAGTTGTGGTGAACAAAAAAAATCTTTTATGAGTAAATGGTTAGGTTGTGGTAAATAGTAAAACTCATGGTCAAGTCATGGTAAACACTCTAATATCTGATAAAGTCATGGTCAGCTAAAAATTTTATTTTTTTTAAGATATAAAAAATCTGAAGTTGCTTCTATACTCCTAAAAACTAACATAAAATATTGACAAAGTTAGTGATGAATCATAGTTCTATTGGTTGCACCATCAACGTACTATCTACTTTTGGCTATAAATACACACCCACTAGCTGCATTTATGGTAATTGAGATTTTAGTAGTAGCAAAGCTCTTGTAATTTGAGTTAGCTATTAGCTATTGTTGATGATAAAAATTATTTGAGTTTGCTAAATACCAAACCCATAAAATATAAAAAAATAAAAATCGTATGCCTCAATTACACTTAACCATACCAATGTACGTCACAAGTGTAATTGGGAAGGCAACGATTGACCTTAAGGCAAAGGTTTAGTGCCTAGAAGACTAGTGCACTAGCAACTACAAAGTCCACAGAATTTGACTGAATCGTGTGTGAATGCTTGTGATTTGTATGGTTGGGCGTCAGGGTACCTCACTGCTCATCATTGGCGTCGTTGCTAGGGACATTTTTTGTTGAAACGTGTGCTATCTAGGATTAGTGAATATTATTTATATTTTTGGGCGAACTCAAGGTCAACATCACTCTCAACAACATATAAAGTACTAAGCACATTGATAATTTTATTCATTTTGCAAAATGTCTTTTCTTCCCACAGATGCAAAGATGTTAAACCATCAGCCCCACAAAAGTGCAAAGTGATATATACTCATCCCGATGAGTATGTAATGGATTTCACCTTCATCCTACATTAGGATGAACAACTACAATGGTGTGATATGGAGGGCAACATTGTCTTGCTCCTTAATCAATCTGTACTTGGGATGTTGCTTAAAACTCTTAAGAAGTTGGGCATTTGAGATCTTCACGAAGAATATGTTATGGATGGTTATGACACTTAGGATTATCATCCCACTGAAACACAATGTAGGCGAGATCAACACTAGGAGAAGGACATGAGTTTACAAAGGGAAAACACTTTAGTAATTCCTTGTTCCTGCTAAACCAATATGACAATGAGGATCCTCCTCCTGAAGGTTCCCAGCATGAAGATTCTCCACCCCCTATTATTGGTGATGAGGGTGTGACCCTAAGCCTATGATCCATGATTCATAAAGTAGGTTCAGGAAAAAGTGACAGTCAAGGTAGGGACTTAAGCAAGAATCACAATAACAAGAAATCTAAGGATGGTGGTCGTAGTGAGTGAAAAAGTGGTGGCAGACACTACGGTGGTGGTGGCAATCCACCACCTTCCTCTCCATCCTCTTCATCTGATTCCAAACATTCCTCTTCATCTACTGGTTCTCATAAAGCCACCATTGAATAACCACGATGAAGGTGAACAATGAGACAACAATGACTACGAAGGTCATAAAAATCAAAGGGGTGGTCAAAACTATCATTGACTATCATTGACATCATTGACATCATTGAAAGAAAAGATGGCAAAAACAACTCAAGAAGAGGAGCAGCTGCCACCACCATTGTCCACTCAAGAAACAACACCGAAGCCATTGAGCACTTACGCAAAATCCAAGAATAGCTCTTGAACGAGCAAGAGCAATGCACAAGGACTTGTGTAGATCCATTTGTGTACCAACTAGCAATGAGTTACCTTAATGAGGTAGCTCAAATAGTTAATCAGATCGAAGAGGGGTGGGCCAATATTCTCTACCCAATGAACGCAGTTGCTTGCGAGGTCAGATCCCAATGCTCAAGAGGTGATAGTGTCCTTATCAAAACACCATTTATTTCTAGAAATATCTGGGAATGCTACCACCTTCTCGATGTGTTTGGAGGAAGGTGAAGGGGCAACTATCTTGGTGATGTAGCACCAATGACAAGTGACGATAGTTGAAGTGATCGTTGACTGTGTAGCTGAAGCACTAAATGCACTTGCAACATATATATTAGATGTATCTGCACTTTGAGATGTGTAGACATCCATGGGCACAATCAGTAGGAAATTGAATGTAGCCCAACATGAGGAATTATTGGATCGACTGGTAGGGACCAGGTAACCAATTTCGAACATGTTCAATTTTTCAAAAAATATCATTGCAACCCAATTAGAGCTACTAGATGCAAAGGGCAAGTGCATCATTTTGGAGGGGTAACTCAAAATAACTTAAGCACAAAATCAATGCTTGGCCGCAACAGTTGCCGAGTTACATGCCTATCTTGTGAACCTTGTGATCTTTAGCCTAACAACAACTAGAGATGAAGCTTTTCAACAACTTCAAGAACAATTCAGAAAAGCTAAGGAGGATGTAGTAATAGCCATCTTCAACCAGTTCATAATAGAAGCAAAGATGCATTTAATTCAGAGGGACTTGGCTCAGATGCACTAGGAGAATGAGACTTTAACTGCCCAAAATCATCACTTGTGTAATGTTGATGCCCATAAGAAAAAAATGCAAGAATTTCTTCATCAACAGTAGGAGCAGCTAGCTAGGGTGAATACTAAGCTAAGGAGATTGGCCATAGAGAATTGAGATCTCTCAATGAAGGAAGTTCATGTCTTGTGGCAGAAGTTTGCTATTGAAATTACCGCACGGAAGAAGGAGCCCTTAAAGTTTGAAAAAGTTAAAAGATCACTATCGAGATTAGGTTGGCCTATAGAAGGAAGTTAATGAGAAACACATCTAAATGATGAAAGTGAAAATAAATGAAGCCCTTTAGCAACTCTAACAAGGAAGAGAAATTTGGCAGCCCATCGTTGATGGGATAGATGCCTACAATAAAGTAAAGATTCACTTAAAGGAGTTGCAAATAGAAGAAATGAAAAAATATATGGAGTTGGCCAATCTTTGATATATGAACCTGGCTATGCTTATTGTTGGATGGCCATGGTCAGAGTTAAAGAAACAAATGGCTAGCTCATATTTGTTATACGAGGTAGAGTTCAAGCACCATAAAGACACCAAGAAAAAGCTTAAGATTGCAAACACTGAACTTAAGGTTCTTAGAGCATCGTTCATAGATCAACGATCAACTGCAAAGAACCTAGCCAAAAGGATGAATGACTACCAGGAGCTAAAGGATACAGTTAGAGCATTTGACATTGAATGCAAACAATTTGCTATTTGGTTCATCAATGCAAATGAGTTATTTTTAGTAATATCATGTCCCTGGGATGTGCTTGTTCTAACCCACATCGACAAAGTTGCATGGACAATGCATGATCCCAAAAGTAAAGAGGAGAAAATGAAAGCATTGTTGGATGCTTTTGGCCTCTTACCAAAAGTTATGGCAATAGCAGGACAGCTACATTCGCCTCGACTACCACTCGTGCATAAAGCTAGTGAAGGTCCCTCAAAACCTCAAGAGCTACCACTGCCTAGGACTATCTTATCTTCTCCACCAAACTTCACATCATCAAGGGATGTGCTATCTAATTCTGAAGAGTCGTGTTGTGGTGTTCAATTTTGTGTCTTGACCACCATTATTTTTGTAATGTGTTGATTCATACACGTGGGCACTCCATTTTTTTTGTCAAGTCAGCCTATTGTTGTTTGTGAAAGGTCAGTCAATAATTCCATACCTTCCCAATTTTTGTAAAGAACTCAAGGATGAGTTTTCATTCAATTATGGGGGTATGATAATTCGTAGTTCTGTTGGCTGTGTCAATGAGGTCCTATCGATGTAGTGTCTACTTTCAGATATAAATATGCACCCACCAGCCACATTTATGAAAATTGAGATTTTAGTGGCAGTGAAGCTCTTATAGTTTGTTCATTTGAAAGTTCAAATTTCTCTCTTGAGTGCCTATAGCAGGAGTCATTAAGTGAATGGATGTTTATTTAAGCATTGTTGTACTTGAGCATGATAGTGTGTGCAGTAATAAAGATGAGCTTTCTAATAAACCTTGCAGCATTTTGGATAGATTAAATATTTTTTATGCATTTAATGTTTTTAATTATTTATTAAATATTTTCAACTATTTAATAATATTTTCTAGTAATTAAGTTAATGAAGCAATTAAGCAAGATAGATTAAACACATAAGTATGACTACTTCGAGCGTAACACATATTCGCTTGGTAATCCCAGGAACATTATTACTTGGTACGCCTAGTAGCATAGCGCTTGGTAACCTAGCAGTGGATACATGGGTTCAGGACATGTGCGAAAAGTGGAACTAGATGCTTATGTTAGGACTAGTTAGATATTAGTTAATTAGTTACATTAAATTAGTTAATCCAATTACTTTATTTCTTGTTGAATACCAAACCCATAAAATATAAAATGATAAAAATCAAATGCCTCAATTACCTTAACCATACTAGTGTACGTCACAAGTGTAATTGGGAAGACAACGATTAATCTTAAGATAAAGGTTCACTACCTAGAAGACTAGTGCACTGGAAACTACAAAGTCCATGGAATTTAACTAGATCGTGTGTGAGCGCTTGTGATTCATATGGTTGGGTGTAGGGGTATGTCATTGCTCATTAGTTAGTATTTGTTATTACATTTATTGTAGCTTATCTTTTATAATTACTTAAAGGGAATAGTTTTTGCTCACTAGATTTTTATTCTTTGATTGGTAACCGTAGTGATAAATTTTATTTTTTTTATAAATTGAAATCATGCTTGATTTTTATTGTAAATTAAAAGTGTGTTGCTTCTATTATCGATGATGAGCATAATGGATAGATGATATCTATGTAAATTTGTCTTCAATTCAATTGAGATTTTAAAAAAATGATTTACCACAAGTTATTTCAAGAGACCACAAGTTATGTTATTATAACATGATTCATGGTGAGGATACCATGGGTTTAAAATAGGTCATTGATGAGTCATCATATTCTAGGTTGCATCGATGGGCATGCGTTGATGTAGATGCATCGACGTTGACACAGTTGAAGCCTATATAAATGCTCACACAAATCGCATATATGGCACCTTAGGTCCATAGCATAGTGAAGCCCTTGTAGTTTAGTTTCTCTAGAGTTAGAATATTTTCTCTTTGAGTGCTTGTAGTGTGAATTAAAGAGATTGTATAGAGCTTTATTTAAACACCATGTACCTAAATGCATTAGTGTGAACGACAATAAAGTCAAGATTCTTGATATTCATTGTAGAATTTGGAATAGTTTAATCTTTATTACTTGCACTTGACTTTCAATACAATTTATACTTATTGTGTTAGTTAATTAATGTGCTTAATCCTGAACATATAAGTATGGCCACTTCAAACAAAATGTATTGCACATGGTAATCCCAGCAATGGCCATTTGGTATGCTTAGTAATCACTACTTGGTAACCCAATAACATTAATACTAGTTTGGGATGTGTACGGAAAGTGGTTATGACTACTTATGTTAGAATGAATAGTCACTAGAATTGTTAAGTTGTTAAATAGTTAATCATTAAGTCTTGGTTTACTCACCTAGCCTTAGAAGAAAACATATATAAAAAATACTAATAAAAAGTACACATCATGTGCCTTAACTCATATTTAACCATCCAAAATGATACAACAAGTGTGAGTTAGGAAGACAATGATCGTACAACCCTTTGCCTCATAGTTTAAGACTACAAGTAACTTAAGAACAGAAGTCCCCATTGGCTCTCTAGTGCACGTTTGTGATTTGTACATTTGGGCGTAGGGTATACATATTGCTCATCATTGGTGCTGTTGTCGAGGATTCCTAGTTTGACTAAGTGTGCTAATTAGGAGTAAACTATGACTTATATAAAGATGTTATTAAAAATAATAAGACATACTATTATTTAATAGTAATATGGATTCTTCTCATAGGAATGAATCTCCACCACATACCGAAGAATGCAATCAACAACAGGGAACATCAAAGAAGCCAAAACAATTGAGGGTTGTCAATTCTCATATAGATCTTTATAATTCAAGTTTCACTTTCATCCTGCATCAAGGTGTACAAATGCACTGGAGGGACATAGAAGGCAACATTGTGTTGCTTCTAAATCGATTTATTTCCATCATGTTGATGACCAATCTTATCAAGTTGGGCATCGTTGCACTTAACTCAGAATATGAAGTTCAATACTACACCTATAGGGACTATAAACCCACTAATGCCTAGTGAAAGAAAGATCGGTACATGGAAGCACGATATGAGGCTTTTAAGGGCAAAAGGATCTTGACACATTTATTTTTGCAACAACAAAAAGAGGATGAGGTTTTCTTTTCGGCCAATCCCAATACACAGATTCTCCTCCTTTATACGATGAGGAGGCCCTTAACCAAAGGTTACAATCAACTCTAGAGAACCTTAGTGATGGGAAAATTGGGTCTCATGACCAGGGAACCTCCAAAGATAAAAATCCAAGACATTCATTTAAGGGCAAGGATAATGATCAAAAGAAAGATAAAGAAAAGCATAAGGATTAGGATAGGGACCATAGGAGAAGAACTAGCAGGTATCATTCTCCTAGTTCTCCTTCTTCACCCTCATCATTTTCTTCATCTTCGTCATCAAACTTTAATAGGAGGAATAGGAGCCAAGACAATAGAAGAAATAGCTGAGACCAAGATGAAGATGAACTACAGGATAGAGATGAACACAGATCCTGCCAGGATGATCAAGACCAAAGACAAAGATAACCACAAGGAGAAGAGGAGCATCATAGAGATTGAAGGAATAGTAGAATTCATCATAAACGTCATGATCATGAAAGAAGCCACTGTAATCATCATGACTATGATGAGCCTTTGCTGCATAACATTTCAGAGGTAGTAAGAATTTCAACAAGGCATCAAAAAGATAGTAGAATCAAAAGGTTGGATGTGAATAATACCCTAGATTTAAAGGGGAATATAATTAGGATCCTCAAAATCATCTCCAAGCTTTTCATGATGCTTGTGCCTTGCAAAACATAGAGAATGAATGGAAGAAGCTGAAATTATTCCCAAGGATACTCACCAAAGAAGCAAAAAATTGGTATCAATCTTTGGAATCAATTTTCATTTGTTAATATAGTACTATGCTAGAAATCTTTAATGACAAGTATCAAACATACTCCAAAGTGTCTAACTTGCAAAGACAGATTCAAGGATGGAAATAGGAAAATCATGAGTCTTTGGATGTAGCCTTATGTAGGCACTACTTTCTATTGCACTGATGCACATGCCATGGATACTCCTAAAGGAAATAGCTTTGGCATATTGTAGATGGGTCATTAACAAGACACGGAAAACCCTTGGGGTCTATGCCCAAAGAAGAATTTTGAGATGCGAGCTGATCAAATTCAAAGGCTGATAGACCAAGTGGATAAAGAAGAAAGCGAGCTAAAAAAACGTGAAAGTATAGAAGAGGATAATCAGACCTCTCCATTAACAAAAGGAAGGTGTGTTTCTATGACTTAGAGGGGGAGGCATCACTTGATGAAGTGGTGCAAAGGAAGAGCTTTCCAATACAAAAATATGTCACTAAAATATCAGCCAAGGTAGATAAAATGTGGAACTCCTTAGATGAGATGTCCAAATAGCTTTGAAAATTGCAAAGGAAAGAACAAACTAAGAGTAGTGGTCAAGAAAGAAGGAAAAAGAAGGATATAGAAAAGGGTTATTATTGGAAAAAAGGGTAAAGTTGTAGTGGTTGAAGAGGTTGTAGATTCCTTAAATAGATGATGAAGGATATGACATCTCTCACTATGAAGATCCCAAGGGATGTTGCCCTATTGTGTTACATATATAAGAATCTAGGATGTATGCTTTGAATCCCAAACTAGTAAGAAGGCAAACATCAAGGCAGTTGCCTTAATCACAAAGTAACTATAGGTAGCAATTCCACCAACCAATGTATCCAAGTGGAGCGCTTGATCAACCTCAAGAGTAGTATCAATAGTGGCAACACCCATAGTTATGGGCGATGCCACCACCACGGTAGCAGTATCCTTACAGGTAGCCAAACCCTTATGGATATTACATTGAATAACCTGTATCACCTTGTGATTCATTGAACCATGCTTTCTTCTCTTACCATTACTACTCTTCAGAATATTGTAGAGAATCTTCTCCAAGGGGAGTCTCCTTTCCCTTTCCATCCTTCATATCCTTTAGTAACTCCTACACTAGTCACAATCACATCCTTACCACATGCTTTATCCATGTAGGGTGAAATTCTATCATAGCCACAGTGGAGAAATGCTATGAGGGTGGTAAATTTACATTTGAATATTCATTTGAGGATTTTGAACAAAAACCTCTTAAGACACTGTTCTTGAAAATAAAGAGTCCCACAAAACCCTCACATGGCTATTAACCCTACCACCTCTATCTCTAAAAGTACCCTTGAAACACCTTTAAACCAAACGGCCTCTAACATTCATACTGTTATGTTGATTCATGTGGTCACACATTGGATAAAGGCTAGCCATCTTTCTAGGAAATGATCTAATCTTGGAAATTCCCTAATTTATTTGCAAATTGCAAGGAATGATCCATGTAAATCTCTCTCAGACTTAGGTTTCAAGGTGAACTTAATCTACCAAGAAATGTATAAGACTTGGAATCTACCTCCTATTAAAAAGAGCAATATCAAATTAGAGTTGGTAGATTAGTCCATCATTGTTCCTTTGGAATTAATAAAGAACATTATGACTATCATTTGTGGGTGGTCCTATCCTAAAAATTTTCTTGTAATTCATGTGGAGAATTGTAAAGGGAACTTTCCAATCATTATGGAAAGGGCATGGTTGAGCACTATCGATGTCAAAATGGGGATCCAATATCTTTCCTTGGAAATTTCCAAGAAAAATGAATTTGGCAAGGTAGAGAAGAAGAGGGTTCTATGCATTGCATACAATGACATAGGGTGCCATTATGTGTAAAGAATATGGATAGTGAAGGGTACATCAATCTCAGCATGCAATCATTATATCGAAACAATAGTAATCTAGAATTGCATGTATGCAGTAGCTACCAAGTAAGAAGGTATGTAGTGGCTGACAATAGATTATCAAGCTGAATCTATCATATGCATGGACCCACTGGAGAGTCGTACTAGAGTCATATTAAGAACATGGATGAAATGGAGCAACTCCATCATCAACACTTCCACACAAAAAGTGAAATAAATTAGGGAGAGTTGGAGATCCCTGATTACTTTAAGTAGAAGCCCCTTGAATTGAAAGCTTTGCTAGCAACCTTAGAATATGCTTTTCTTAACAATGGTAAGCTAGTAATCATCAATGTCAAACTTGCTTTGGAATAAAAACAAAAGTTGCTAAAGGTGATGAACAAATGACCAACAACATTCTCTTGGTCATATCATGAACTTACTAGGATAGATCCACAAATATGCTAGCATTGCATTTATACAAACTCTTCCATCAAGCCAAAGAAGTAGGTGTAGAGAAGATTAAACCCCAAACTTAAGCAGGTTATCAAGGAGGAGGTTGAATAACTTCTCAAGGCCAAGTTCATCTATTTGGTTGTGGATAGAAAATTGGTTAGCCCACTCGGTATTGTACCTAAGAAAGGAGAAAAGTGGAGAGTCAGCATAGATTTTCAGTTGTTGAACACGACAACTTTCAAGAATCATTTTTGTTGCCATTTGTTGACCAAGTGTTGGATACTATAATAGGACATTACTATTATATTTTTCTAGATGGTTATAATGGATATAACCAAATCCATATTGCACTTAAGAAGTAATTCAAAATCACATTCACAAGTCCATGAGGGACTTTTGCATACAAAAAGATGCTATTATGGCCTATGTAATGCTTCTTCTACCTTTCAACGCTTGGTTCTTAACATCTTCCAATAGCAAATTGGTAGTAGGGTACAAGTCTTCATGAATGACTTCTCTACCTATGATACCACAATTGAGCAAGCCTTTGATCATCTTGAGCAAGTGCTTTAACGATGTGTAGAATTAACTTGAAACTCAATTGGTAGAAGAACCATCTAGTGGTTCAAGAAGGCATAGTATTAGGGCATAGGATTTAAGAAAAAAATGGATCAATTTGTACTTAGAAAAGGTATGAGTCATCCAAGTAATAACTAGGTAGCCTAAAATAGTAAAATATGTAAGGTCATTTCTTAGACATTGGTTATTATCGATACTTCATCAAGAACTTCTCAAAAATTGCTAAGCCATTGGTTGAGCTTACAAAGAAGGATGTACCATTTAACTTAATCAAGGAATGTGAGTTAGCATTCTAGCATCTAAAATAGAAGCTTGTAGAAACTCCAATTCTACGTGCTCCTAATTGGTTTAAACTGTTTCACATCATGATAGATGCATCCAATTATGCTTTGGGAGCCATGTTTACACAATTGGATGATTAGAAATGTCCTTACTATATCCATTGTGCAAGTCAAAGCATTGTGGGGGCACAATTGAACTACACTACCATAGAAAAGAAGCTCATAGTGGTGGTGTATGCCTTAGAAAAATTCAGGCACTATGTGCTTGGATATCAAATTTTTATGCACATAGACCATAGTGCCATCAGGTTCCTCATGAACAAACCAACGGTGAGGCCCTGTGTCATATGGTGGTTAGTAATTCTAGATGATTTTGATCTCACAATGGTGGATAGAAAGGAAACTGAGAATGTGGTTGTCGATAACTTGTCTTAGTTGCGATGGAACAACAAGAAGGACAAAGGATCATTATCTGATCAATTCCTAGATGAACTCCTCTTTGCAAAAGCTATTAAAGTGCAAAGTTCTAAAGGTCCAAATTGGTGTAACGAATTTTTCCCATATCTACTCAAGAGACATCACAAGAATGGAATAACAAGAAGAAACAACAATTTCTTCACCAAGCCAAACACTACATGGAAATCAAAAGTAACCTTTACAAGATTTGTGTTAATGGCCTGGTACAATGGTGCATGCCCAATGATGGTCAACTTCAAATCATTCAAGATGCTCACAAAGGTCCTTGTGGGGATCATTATGTAGGGAGGAAGATGACCATAAAAATCCTCATGGTAGGATATTACTCACGAACAATCTTTAAGGGTGCTAATTAGTTCTCATGTTTTTGTGAATATTACCAATGAGATGGAGGGATGATTGTATGAATGAAAGGGCCCCAATAGTGGATCCAACCATTGGAGCATTTTGATCTTTGAAGCATTGACTTCATGGGGCCCATCAACCCGATGCCTAACAAAAAGGTGTACACCATCGTAGTTGTTAACTACTGTACTAAGTAGGCCAAAGCTGCTGCCATCATCAACTGTTCATCTTCTACAATGACACAATTTGTACAACAAAGTATGGTAAACAGGTTTGACTTGCCAAGGGCACTTATTTCTAATAATGGAACTCATTTCATAGGTGCTACCTTTTGGAAATTTAATGCAATGCTTATGAGTAGAGCATAAATTAACAACTTCATATCACCCCAAAGCTAACGGTCAAGCCAAGGTCACAAATAGGAAAATAACCAGAATACTAACATGCACAGTTAGTGAATATAGGTAAGACTAGAGCACAAAACTCAATGATACTGTATGGGCCTATTAATCCACTTGGAACATTTACATTGGTTATTCCCCCTATGAGTGAGTGTATGGAAAATCACCAATCATTTTAATTCAAATAGAGCTTTGTACACTTTTAATGGCTTATGAATTTGACCTTAATTTAAGTCTAGCATAAAAGGAATGTTCAATGACATTAAATGTGCTAGACATAAATTGACAAGTAGCCTTATCAATGAATGAAGTACACAAGGCACATGCTAAACAACAACATAACTCGTGGATAAGAAAAGTTAAGTTCTAATTAGGAGATAAGGTTCTTTATTAGAACCCGATGCACATACCACAATGAATAAAGTTTTAAATGCTATGGAAAGGACCTTATATGATTCATACAACTTTTCCTCCTAGGGCCATGATGATTTATCATCCTTCAAGCTTAGACAAATAGTTTCTAGTCAACATCCAACAAGTAGAACCTTTTCTTGAACCAAGGATAACTAATAACATGAAGACCTCAATTAATGGACAGGCATGCTCTATCTTTCAGATCTCCTCCTTCCAACTTAGTCGTGGAGAAGATGGCCACCCATGTTAAAATTTTCTGCAGGCTATCCAATTTTTCTACCTTTTGTTTTACACCATTCCTTATAGGTTTTCAAATTTTTCTTTTATATTGTTCTTTTTCCTTAAAAAAGTTTTTTCTTAAGAATGGAGAGGTCAGAGAGACTAGATTGAAACTCCACAACCTCTATATCTAATCATTGATTCTGCATGGTGGTTTCCTTTAGTTGGGTGTTGGCAATGAGTAGTTTATCCTTGGTCTCTAAAAATTATGACTAGGTTGCAGTAATTTCATCTGAAAGTTCAAAGATCTTTGGAAGCGATTACATAGATCCCACTAGTTATTCTAATACTTCTTTGTGTTGGAAAATGCTCAACCAAGCACTCCTTACTTCGGTGGACATTTGAATGTCTGCCATTGCGACAATATTTAGCATGGATGCTATAGGAGCGTTTAGGGCCTTTACCACCTTGCCAACCACCACCTTTATCATTGTTTCCTATCCTCGGTGTTGCATCACTAGAATAGTTACCCCCTTACCTTCTTCCAAGCAAACCAAGAAAGCTACAACATTTCCTAAAATCTTAGGAAACTTTTATCTAGGGATGGACACTGTAAATTTTTGAGCACTAGGATTTGTTCTTGTGGGTGCCTAGTTTCTTTGTGTAGAAAATAGTGGGGCAATTTCCTTGTCCAATAAAATGATGGTCCTTGTGATCTTATTAAGATGACTGGATAGTAAACTGATGGTTCCCCACCACTTGTTGAGCCTTTTTGTTGTTGTAGCTATTTCTTACAAAATTTTTGGAGCCTTTCTGCAATTACAAGCACCTCCGATGTGGTTTCTCCTATAGGTGGTTGCCTCTCCCTTACCTACAACCTTGTTGCTACCTTATCCTTTATCATCTCCTACCAAGATGTGGCAGGAGCATGATAGACCACGTCATTAGCATAGCGTGCTATGCCTTACCTTTTGCAAATTTTCCTAATTATGCATGGAAAGGAGAGAATCTTCCTTCTCTTTTTGTTCTCCTTGAAGTGCTTCTCTATCTCCAAATAGATAAGTTGGGGAAGGATGACAAGGAACTGTCTACTTACAGTGACACACACATAAGTGGATAAGGTCGTGACCTTACTTAGCCTCACCGTGGGCTTTAGGTGATAGGTTATGATTTTTAAATATGCTCGCTCTGCCTTGGTGAGTGCACTATACTACTTATGGTCCACTCCATACTAATGCTAGTTCCATTATTTCTTAGCTTTTGGATCTACTTAGGTTAATATCTCTGCTAATGTTACCTCGATGTTAGGCAAACCAAAGGACCTCCACAATGGCCTCAACTGAGTATGAGACTATGATGTTCTTGATCTTGATGGATGCATCTTCTTGTCAGTTGTTCCAAAACAAGTAGGTCTTTCCCATATACCATTCTCCACTAGAGGAGAGAATGGACCACATGGGAGACCCTTGTAGTTGAGTATGGATGTCTTTAGGGGCCAACTCCAAGAAGGGTTCAAAGTTTAGTTCTTGGAGAACAAAACTATAAACCTCATTGGTTTTGATTCTCTCCAAGAAGGCCTCTATTAGGATGAATTCAAGTTTAGGCCTTGGCTTAGGAGCTTCATCTTTCTTGGACTAGTGGGTCTCTACAGTGGGAATCTGTTGGATAGATTCTACTTCGAGCTCCTCTCAAAGAGGTCCTGTTGCATGTGTTGCTTTAGTTGCTTTCTCTTGGGGCTGTTGTGATAGTTTTTGTTGGTCCCTTCCTCTTCTTGGCCACTTTTCTCTATGCTGGGAAGGTCCTCTTGCTTGTGGTCCTTTCTTTAGTGTCATTTGCAATCACTAACATTATTCAAGGTTAGCTTTTTACTTTATAATCCTTAGTTCTTTTGAAATCTTTCTTATTAGATTGGGTTATAGTTAAGGTTTTTTGTGATCTTGATAGTGGTTATTATTTTAATTATAAACCACTTAAGGTGAGTGATTTAGTATTATTTTAATGGATAAACCTTTGGTCATTAGAAAAATTCTAATTTTTTTTTGAAAAAAAAAACAAATGTTTATGGCCCCCATGATGTAAAGCATACCTCTGATAGTTAGAGGATCAAAGAATGAGGTGAATTGGGTGAGTAGTATGAGAGTTATAGCACTTGGAAGCGCTCTAGGCTCTAAAAAATGCAAAAAAAAAGAAATAAAATAAAAAAAATACTCTATCATTTGGAAGAAAATGGTGAAAATTTGGCTAAGTGTCATGCCTATATATAGATCTTTTTTGTTGCTTTGACAAGGATGCATCAATGCAGCTATTTGAGGTAATTTTTCACATAATAAAAATGAGGAATTTTGAAAGCGTTTGCAAGAGCCCAAAGGAAGCCATAAAAGCATAGAAGGATTGCAAAACATGAAAGAGGGATTAACTTTGCTGGAAGAGGAGCTAGATTGGATTTGGATGATTAATTGATGCCTAAGGAAAAAAAACTAGATGTTCAAAAGGTGAAGTGATAAGATTGATCGCAAAAATAAACAAGAGATAGAAAGTTTAACTTGAAGAGACCAAGGGGTATGTAAGGGGGTCCTCTCCAATGCAAGCTCATGCCATTAATGCCTTTGCATGCTCTCATCCCAAGGAGTTCGTAAGCACCAAGGATGATTAATGATCTTTAGAAGTTAAAAATTGAATCTATGTGAGAGATCATCAAAGGATTATAACATACCAAAATAGACACATGAATTGACCATGATAGGAGGTAGTGAGATGGTTGATGATGAGATTAGAGTGATGAGAGAGAGAGAGATTGGTCAGAGATTCTTACATCTTGGTTACATAAAGTCCTTGTGGAACTTGTGATTAAGACAATTTGATACCATCCCATCCTTAGTTAAGACCAAGTCCATCCATGTGCAATGACTTCGCATTATCATCCTTCGACCCTTCCATAATCAAGAGTTCATGACAAGCCCCAAAGGATAACCACCACTCTAAGAAAAGAAGAAAAGAGAAGTAGTAAGATTAGAAAGGGCTTAGTTAGAGGGATGCATTTAGGCATGGGTAACATATCTTTCCAATCCCATAACTAGTGCTTGTAGTCCATTATGGTTGACAGTAGGAGTGGTGAGAGACCAATGGGAAAAGTCATAAAACTCAAGAGATTAGTTGGGAATAGAAGATGAAAAATTCCTTTGAAGCCATGCCCTTGTCCATTCCCCCTTGATTTGTTCCAAGTCCATTAGGTAATATGATCGTTGATTCATTTTAAGCTGTAATTATGGAAGGACTGTATGCTTTGAAGATGAAGATGAAATGGGTGGATGTTGTGGAATCACTGCCTAAAATCATTAGAAAATTAATGACACATTAATTGAGGATATAGTCCTAAGATGAAATATGGTCATTGAATAATCAATCAAAACATTAAATATAGTATTAAATGAACATCCACTATTAGTAGTAGCAATGGAAAAAATTCAAGATTCCTGACAAACAAAATAACAAACAAGAAAACAACACATAAGAGAATATAAACAAGGTAAAATATATAAAAGAAGTTGCAAAATATTTAAGAAAATTGAAAACATATAAAGAATGGTATAAAAAATAATTGAAAAATTGGATAACATGGGTGGCCATCTCCCCATGGCTAAGAATGTGAAGGAGGTAACGATCTTTGATACATCCTTCTTGGAAGCCATGACATTCAACATCAACAAGGATTTATCACAAGTCCACAAGAAAAACTTGTGAAACATCCCAAAGAAATTCATATTGTAATCCATTGCCAAAATTCTTTGTAATTTGGTGGAAAAATAAAGACAAATATAATTGCATTATTTCCCCAAAGACGTTAGTGTCATGACCTTATGATACCAACGCTGCACTAGTGCCATAACCTTATGGTATCTATGTTATGCTAGCATCATAACTTCATGGTACCGATGCGATGTTAGCATCATGACTTCATGGTATTGACATTAACACTAGCATCATGACTTCATGGTACCAACACTGACACTAACACTAGACATTGCATGTAGATGTTCCAAGTACGAAAAAAGGTACAAGAAATCTATCAGTAATCACAACATAATTAACTAGCATCAAGACAAAAACCAATGCCTATTCAAATGATGATCTACTTCAAAGAAATGACTTTTTGGGCATTTGACATCCACATTAAACCTAAGACCTTCAGTAGTGTAGATGCCCAAGAGTCCACAATGACCATCACCATTGTTTCGTAGTGCAAATCGCCAAGGACACCAAGAACTAGTTTGTAGGCAAACTAAGCGATGTCAAATTTGTGAGAGGAGACTGCAGAACACACCTTGCCTCTTGCATTAGAGTCCAAATCCATTGTTGCAATAACATGCTATAAAAGCCCAAATCTATATTTTTGGAACCCATTTGTTACAGTATTCCAAAACATTTAATTACAAAGTTTTGGTAGTGTTATGCTGCATTTTTCTTTCATATTTCTTGCAATTGTGTTTTGATTTTTGTTTCTTGTAATGAATGCTTTCTCACTTGTTTACATTTCATTAACATCTAGTAACAGATGTTCAAGTCCTCAAGTGATCTATTGGACTATTTGAGGCACTCATAGATCCTTTTCGAGGTACATGGATCTATAGGTTAAACTATTTTGATGGAGCTATTCAGCCCTCTAGCACCGAATGTTTCCATTGCCACGACTTGGTCCTAACTAAAGATCTTCATCACATGTCAAACATCAAACAAAAAAAAAGGACTAGATGGTTAAATTTGTTTAGCAATAATAGGAGTAGCTACCCAAGGTAAAGCTTGATTCGATGAGGTTAGCAGCAGAAAACAAGAATATCTTGATGGAGGAAGTCTGAGCGCTTCATTAGAAAATAGCCATCAAGGTAGCCACCTAGAAAAATAAGGCCCTAAAATTCAAATGAGTTAAGACCTATTATAGGGACCAGGTTGGGCTCTGTTTGGAGGTCAATGACAAAGAAATCTAATTGGCCAAGACGAAGATGAATGAGGCCATCTAGCAACTCTAGCAAAGAGGCGATATGTGGCAACCCATCTTTGATGGGCTAAACGTGTATAACAAAGTTGAAATTTGTGTAAAGAAATTATTGATTGAGGAGATGAGGGACTACATGGAGCTTTCCAACCTCCATTATGCAAACTTGGCTATGTTGACAATATGAAGAATAAGAATTGAATTGGAAAAGAAGGTAGCTAGTTCCTATCTCTTGTACGAGGTAGAATTCAACCATCATAAAGAGACCAAGCAACAGTTGGAGATAGCCAACATTGAACTTAAGTTCTCAGGAGTAGATTCATGGACCAATGATCTATTGTTGAGAACCTAGTTAGAACGATGGAACAACTATCATAAGCTACAAAACCTCATGAAGACATTTGGCATTGAATGCAAACAATTTGTAACATGGTTTGTCAACACTAAGGAGTTGTTCCTTGTGATGTCGTGCCTATGGGATATCCATGTGCCATCCCACATCAGTGAAGCTGTGTGGATTGCATACAAACCACATGGCAAAGAGGAGAAGATGAAAGTGTTATTGGATGCTTTCATGCTTCCTCTAGCAGTAGCAAGTTAGCCTTAGCCACCTCCACTACCACACGTGTCAAGTTAGCCTTGGCTTTGGCAACTTCAAAGTACATGCTGAAGGTTTTGTAAAGTGTCCAATTTTGTTGTAATGAATACCAATTTTGTAATCCTACACAATTTGGCACTCAGATTCGGTCAGTTAGTTAGTCTATTTGTTTTTAAATTAATAAATTCCATAGTTTCCCAAATTTAGTAAGAAACTTGATCCTACTTTTATTCACTCGAGGATGAGTTTTTACTCAATTGTGGGGGTTATAATGAGTTGTCATATTCTAGGTTGCATTGATAGACATGCATTGATGGGCATGCATCAATCTAGCCCTATCGACATATCCCTAACATGCATCAACACTGATGTAGGTGAAGCCTATATAAATGTGCACATCAATCGCATTTATGACACCTTAGGTCCATAGCATAGTGAAGTCCTTGAATTTTAGTTTTTCTAGAGTTAGAATATTTTCTCTCTGAGTGCCCACAATGTGAATTAAAGAGATTATATGAAGCTTTATTTGAATGCCATGTACTTGAATGCATTGATGTAAATGTCAATAAAGTCAAGATTTCTAATATTTATTACAACATTTGGAATAGTTTAATTTTTATTACTTGCACTTTACTTTCAATGCAATTTATACTTATGGTTTTAGTTAATTAATGCGCTTAATCCTAAACACATAAGTACGACCACCTTGAACATAATGTATTGTGCTTGATAATCCCAGTAGTGGCCATTTGGTATGCTTAGTAATCACCAGTTGGTAACCTAGTAGCATTGATACTAGTTCAAGATGTGTATGGAAAGTGGGAATGGCTACTTATGTTAAAATAGTTAGTCACTATAATAGTTAAGTAGTTAAATAGTTAATTATTAAGTCTTGTTTTACTCACCTTACCTTAGGAGAAAAGATATTGAAAAAATACTTATAAAATATACACATCATGTGCCTTAACTCACATTTAACCATACAAACTAATACTGCAAGTGTGAGTTAGGAAGACAAGAATCATATAACCCTTTGCCTTACAGTTTAAGACTACAAGCAACCTAGGAATGGAAGTTCACGGAATTCGACTAGATTGCTAGTGCATGCTTGTGATTTGTATGGTTGGGCATAGGGTATACATGTTGCTCATCAGCTGTGGTATATAGAAATAAAGAGGAAATTTAGAGTGAAGATATCATGAGTTATGGTATAATAAAATCTAGAGTTTTTGGATTTTCGTTCACACCATGATGATTCCACAAGTCATGGTGAATTAAACTTAATGAAATAGTCTACCATGAAGGAACCATAAGTTATGGTTAAGAATCTAAGATAACCATGACCAAACCATGGGTCATGTTTAACACCATGAGCTGATTACTAGTCATGGTCAAGAAGAAACAAATATTTGCAATATTGCAAGTTGTGGTGGACTCGTAGTCTATTTTCTGCAGAACCATGATCTAAGCACAATTCATGGTCAATTTGAATTTTATGAAAAAACTTAAAAATGACAAGTAAAATTTAATGAAATTTACATGTATGGATTCTTCTCAGGAGCTCGTTAATTTGGGAATATAATATAAGATGATTGATGGTGAATGAAGTGGTAAAAATCTCTAATCTTGATAGCAACTTTTCAACTTTTAATTTTGATTTATAAACTTGTCAAATTGATGCAAAAAAGTTTGCTCGAAATTAAAGTAGACAGAAGTAGTGAATGCTAATCCTTTACTGCTGTTGGCAGATGATTGCAGAGTCTTGAGGGATTCCAACTGATGAAAATGATGGTGGTTTGATAAACAGAAGTAGTGAATGCTAAGCCTTGGCTGATGTTGGAAGGTGACTGCATAGTCTTGATGCACTCAAACTAGCACTAATAAAAAAAAAAAAAAGACAAATCCAAAAACCTATAAATGGAGAAGGATGTGCTGCTGTGAATTGCAAGTATGAGTTCTTTTGGCTCTGCCAAAGCCGGTGGTACTGATATTGCAGGTGAGAACGATGGTACAGAAACAACATCAACGGACATACGCTGGCACAGAATCGGTTCAGGCAAATCAGCAACAGCATTAGGAATACGATGAATCGCCACAAGGGTAAAACGGCATACAGGGCAAGTACTAGAATTGCGTCAGCGGATCCATGAATCGATGCACTTTATATGAAACACATGATCACAGTTGGGTAGAAGCTTTGCCATTTCTGCCTTGTGTAATTCGCAATAAGAATAAGAAAAATATGCTTACATATGTGAGAATCACAATTCAAATTTTTTTAAAAAAATATCGATATAAACGACAGGACCTTCAGAACACCAGCCGCTGCAGTGGGGAACATGAAGTGGCCAGCACCAAGGACACAGTCACCGAGGTGTATGCCCAACTGTGGAAAAACGCAATCTTTAATCGACACAGTTACTAAGGTATATATGCTAACGTGGGAGCATCCACAACCTCAAAACTTGATCGATATGACCGTAACATATAATCCCGACAACTGCAGATCTCAACATGGCAAGGCAAAAAGTTGAAAATTCCCATAAACTAGCCAAATTTGATATACACCAACGTATTAGCTCAATGTATATGGCAGTATTAAGAATGGAGTTAGAAAATTTCATTCCAAACTTGAATATACATTGAAAACCAAGTTATTTATGTTGGCCAATGTATATACATTGAAAACCAAGTTATTTATGTTGTCCAATGTATATACATTGAAAACCAACCAAGTTATTTATGTTTGCCAAGTATGTTGTTCAATGTATATACATTGAAAACCAAGTTATTTATGTTTGCCAATGTATAAACCAACGTAAGAAGAAGAATAGAGTTAGAAAAATTTCATTCAAAACTTGAATATACAAGGTAAATATGTTGGCCAAGAAGAATGGAATGAGAAAATTCCATTTCAAACTTGACCATTCATGTTGAAAACCCAATGTAGGAAGAATGGAATTAGAAAATTTCATTCCAAACTTTAATATTATGTTGAAAACCAAGCTAATCATCTTGAAAATCAAGCCAAATATGTTGGTCAATGTAAATACCAATATATTAGGAATAAAATTAGAATTTTCTCATTCTAAACTTACCCATACATTGTTCTAACATATAAACCAAAGTATTGGACAATACAAGAAAGTTTCTAATAACCAAAAATCCACCCAATTAAACTTATACATTGAAGATTTAAGGTGCACACATTGGTAATGCCAATTTTAATTTTTAATTAGTTTGGCAAAAAAACAAAACACTATTTTTGATGGTTTATAACCTATTTCATAAGATCTTTCCATTGTTTAAGAGATTCTTAATTATTTTAATAATTGTTGCTAGCATTTTTGCTTATTTTAACAATTTATAGCCTATTTTTTTCAAATTTTTACTTATTTTAGCAATTTACAATTGGTTTGCACTAGATTTTTACCTATTTTGGCAACTTATAACTTATTCTCATTATATTTTTGTTTATTTTAATCATAAAATAACCAAAAAAAACTAAAAATGAAAAAAAAATTAATATTTAAAACCTTATTTTACATTGTTTGACCTTAATCTACCGTATTTGGCTTTAATTTTACCTTGTTTTGACCACAATTTAACCTTGTTTGGCCATATTTTACCTTACTTCACCTTGTTATGACCTTGTTAAGCCTTATGATGACCTTGTTTAGGTTAATTCTACTATGTTTCAGCCTTATGTTGCCTAATTTGGCTATATTATTACAATATTTAGCATTATTTAACACTTTCATTGTGCAGATGCCACTTGATGTGCTTATTTGATATGCAAGATTAAGCTAAAAGGATGAAGATGCAATTCAACTAGCCTTGGAGCTCAAAAGGACCCTTCTTGTGACGTTGTTTGACCAAATGGCCTTGAACACTTAAACCAAGAGCTTGTAAATCTTTAACCTCCTAGCCATAATGACATGCAATGGCCTAACTACTCATAACCTTGTGACTAGAAACATCATAGAAGGGTTCCATGGTTGAATTCCCCATTTTAAACCACAATGCTAGCAACAATTGTTAAAATAATTAAAAATCTTGTAAAAAATGGAAAGATCTTGTGAAACATGTTATAAACTATAAAAATAGTGTTTTGTTTTATTGCCAAAAGAATTAAAAATTAAAATTGGCATTACCAACATGTGCACATTAAATCCTCAACGTATAAGTTTAATTGGGGGGAATTTTTGTTCTTAGAAACTTTCTTGTTTTGTCCCATACTTTGGTTTATAATGGAAAAATTCTAATTCTATTCCTAATATGTTGGTATTTAAGATGGCCAACATATTTAGCTAAAATAGTGTTTTATTTTGTTGCCAGAATAATTAAAAATTAAAATTGGCATTACCAATGTGTGCACATTAAATCCTCAATGTATAAGTTTAATAGGGTGGATTTTTAGTTCTTAGAAACTTTCCTATTTTGTCCCATACTTTGGTTTATATGTTGGAACAACATATGGACAAGTTTAGAATGGGAAAATTCTAATTCTATTCCTAATATGTTGGTATTTATGTTGGCCAACATATTTAGCTTGATTTGTCCTCCTTCTAGCACCACAAATTGTAATGACTTAAAAATTTAGTGCTGGAGAACTGAAAATTTAAGTGTGAAATAGTTTGACTCATAGATCTATGGCCTCAGAGAGGATCTACGAGCACCTCAAATGATCTTATCGATCCATTTAGGACTTAAAAATCTACTATCAAGGTAAAATTGCGATAAAAATAAGCAAAGAAATGCATAATGAATAGAACCAACACTGAAGTGTAGTTGCAGAAAATACGAAAAAAATATGCAAAACATTGCAAATAATTTTGTACTAATTCTAGAAAAATATAGAGTTTAGAAAATACAAAATGTGAAACTGCAATTGTTCCATAGCTCCTTGGAAATGGTGCTGCAAATCTAGTTTATTGGTGGGCAGTGGGTGTCCTACAATCCTCCCAAATGTGTGTAATTCACTTGTTTTATCTGCAATTGGTTTTTGATGCCTTTGCTGATCTGCTCTTGAAAATGGCTTTGGACTTTTAGATCTCTTTGATTCCAAAAGTCTCAAGTTGAGTGAATTGCAAAATGATCCAAAAATCCTTAAAATGAAACAAAATTTGGTTTAAATAGGCTATAGATGTCCTAATTTTTTGTTGGTTGATGCTGCCAAATTTTTGACAAATTCTACAGCATTTTGAAAGCTCTTGGTGGCTAATTCTACAATGTATAATAAACCAACATTGTTTGACTTTTTGGGCTAGAATACCAACGTATTTGGCACTTTCACCATCCAAAAACTATAGCATATGACCCACCAATGTGGTTGAGCTTTTGCTACCAATTTTGCTAATGTATTTGGGTTTTGCCACCAAATTTTGGCAATGTATTTACATTTTAGGCTCCTCACGTTGGCATAGATGAAACTCCAACATTATGGGTTGTAAATTCCATCTCACACATTGCAAAAATGTCCAAAATTTTGCAAGAATAAGGCTATGGGGTAGGATTTTTAATGGGAAAATAGGCAATTATATTTGCTTTTAAATTTCCACTAAATTACAATGTAAATTTGGCTTTGATGCTTTTTATGCAATGTAAATTTTCTTTGGATTGTTTCAAATCTATTTATAACATATAAAATGAAAAGAAAAAACATAGAAAGAACACACTAGATTTATAGTTATTCAATTTTTCCTAGTCCACATGTAATGATGTAATAGTCTTCTCTTCCCTTGATTCCATTCTCCTTCAAGTAGAGTCTTTAGCGCTGGTTTACAGGTTGCTAGTTTCCATCAACAGTAGTTTACGAGTTGTTAGTATACCTCTTACAAGCTTCAAAGTGAATACACACTCATTAATAATAATAAGGAGTTTTATATTATTTGTATGATGTACATAGATATCAATAGATCAAATTCATCCATAAGCAACACATAGATAAAGAAGAAGAAATTAAGGAAGTAATAATAGAAAGTACAAACAAGATCCCATCATGGATTAGCAAATCCTCTTAACATAGGAATTTTGAAAAAAAAGCTAAAAATGAATAAGCCTTGACTTTTTCTCCTTTCTTCAACTTATCATATCATAATACGATGATGCCTTTTTATGCACTTTTCATGAATGATTATCCAACAATTATGTTTTTAACTTTCTAAAACTATTTTTTTTGTTGATGAAATCATGATAGGTTAATCTCTGATAAGGTCAATCAACCTAAGGGTTTGATAGGTCAACCTATGAGAGGTACAGTCAACCTAATACATGCAAATTTTCTTTTCTCTGATATTTTACTTGTTGGAAAAATGATTAACCTATGATAAGCTCAATTGATTTAATGAGTCCATATTTTTTCTGTCATTTCTACTTGCAACTAGGGATGATTGACCTAGCCATAGGTTCATTGATCTATGGGTTTGATAGGTCAAACTATCAAGAAGGCCACCTAAACAAGTGTGTAATAATCAACTTTGCAACTCTAGTTTGTTCATATGTCACTTGACCTATTTAGAGGTTGGTCAACTGAATAAGTGTGCAATTTTCAACTTTGCAACTATGGTCTATTTGTAGGTCTGCCAACCTATTCAAAGGTTAGTTGATTAAACAAGTACTCTTTAGAAAAATGCTTTGAATTATGAACTAACTTTGATCATCATAAGCACAATGCTTTTTCATTCCAAATGATGCATTTCAGCTAACAATAACATGATCCTCTAATAGAAACATACATTAAAGCATGTCTAATACAAATACATAGCAAGCACATATCACAAAGCATCACATCATATTAATCTATACATCTAGTTCATTTTCATTTGCCATGTTGGTTCATATTATAAGATTTATTAGAAACATTTTTTTTCTATTGTAATAATTTAGTTTTTCTTAAGTGTATAATGGTGAAGGATCTCTGTCATCCTTAATTATTGATGAGTGGCAAGGTACCCCTACACTCAACCATACGAATACAAGCGTTTTAGGCACGATCCGGTCGAACTCCAAGGACCAAGTGCTTATGTGCCTTAATGGAACACTCAGGGTTAATCAATCGTTGTCTTCCCAAACTTACTTGTATTGTCACGGTTGTATGGTTAAGTAAGCTTGAGGTATATGATTTTTATAGCTTTTTTATTTTTTATGTCTTTTGATAATAAAGGAGAGGGAGAGAGAACTAAGTGGCTAACTTACATTAACTAGTTTCTAAATGTTCCTAACACCAGTATCCGTTTCCACTTGTTGTACGCATCCTGAACCAGTGCAACACTGCTGGGATTACCAAACGCTAATCGTTACTGGGTTACCAAGTGCTACACGCATGCTCAAAGCGGTCGTACTAAGTGTATTTAACTAAGGGGGTTGAAGGTTGAGAGAGATATTAATTAACTAGGAAAGCGTTAAACAATCATTAATTAGTAATTAGCTTAATTTGTATGCTGCAAGGTTTATCATAAAGTTCATCTTTATTGTCGTACACAAAATTGTGCTCAAGTACAAATTGCTCGAATAAAGATCTGTTCACTCTATGACTCCTACTGCAAGCACACATGAATAATTCTAACTCTAGAATGACAAAAATGCAAGAGTCTAGCTAAGTGTCTAAATCTAACTCTTTTGAACCAAGGGCGCCACCTCTTATTTATAGAAGATGAGGTAGGACGTGATATCGCGGTTCATCAATTATAATATATCTAGCTACTATAAAAGTCATCCTATATTTGTTGAATTGTATCATTCCCCAACAATAGTGCCAACATGATGGGTCAAAATTAGGGAAATAACTTGTGAAGGAATAATATGAGAATAAAATTGTCAAAGTGGTATAGTAGAGTACTTATATTGCCTAACTTAACCCTATCATTAAATAAATGTAAAATTAAGTTCAAAGATATATAGAATAACTCTTTTATTAACTCAAAGATAATTCTTGCTTAACAGTCTTATTTTTAGAACCTTAATTGCTATTACTAACCAAGAAATGTAATAAGAAAAACTTACAAAAAGTGTTGTCTATTAGAATAAGAACAAGCATAAATATTACCTATTTCTAAGATAATGCAAATAATACTTTCTATTTCTAGAAAAGTATAATATAATCCTAGATAACAAACACTACCTATTCCTAGACAATAGAACTTCCTTTCTTTGTAGAAAGTAAATGAAAATGAACTTATCTATTTCTAAAGTAAGTTTAGCATTGATTGTTATCCTCATCATGAATAGTTCTCAACACCACACATGATGAACCGAGCTTGAATACTAACCTAGGATGTTATTGAAAATACAAAACATAAATTTTGATGAGTGGCGAGGTACCCCTACACTCAACCATACAAATTACAAGTGTTCATGTGCAATCCGGTTGAATTCCGTGGATGGGACTAGTTGTGGCACCTAGATCATTATGCTTCGATCGTTGTTCATTATCTTCCCACTTGCACTAGTGGTAGCTTTGTCACGTATGGTTTCGTCCAAAATGAGGCATATGATGTTGTTCCTAATTCTACCCTACTCCTGATGGCAATAAAGAGATAAATTAATTAAACTAATGAATACTGAGAAATAAGATCTAAACTAGCCTATGGGCGATGGTATCTGCTCTTAACTATTCATACATGTCTTGGACTTCATGAGATTACTTCTAGGGTTGCCAAGTGTATGTCACTAGTTGTGCCAAATGATACTCCTCTTCTTTACCAAGTATTTACACTTAAACGCTCGTGATTAAGGCATACACATTTCGCTTAATAACAGGAATAGTAAAGAAAAATAAATGGAAATTTTTGACTATAGAAAGCAATAAATAATTAAAGCAACAATGATATAAGTGGATGCTGCAATGATGAAAGTAATCTCGATCTTTATTGCTAGTTATGTAATGTGTCCAAGTATGTCACACTCGAACAAAGGTGTTGTACGATTACAAGCATCACACTATAAGAATGCATTGGGGATAATAGACTTTGAAAGAAGAAACTAAAAGGTAGAACTATCTATTAACTATCAACTACTTACTACTTTTCTCATTTGAGCATCCCAACACCATATTTATAGGCAAGATTCAAATGAGGCGACGATGAGTATCTGACATCGCTTATTAGCTCTGATGTCAAGTATGCGACATCAGAGCTTTGATGTTGGGGCCTTACAATGGTGTCTCATCAAATACCCATGACTAAATGAAAACTCATCCTCAAGTTAAACAAAATGAGGAACAAGTTCTTGATAAAATATTGACAAGTATGAGATTATTAACTGACTCAACAATGAATAAAATTCTTGCATGCCATAGTGGTGTAATACAAAAATGGGACACATTATTACAAAACAAAACAAAAACAGGACTAGGAAGTTCATGTAGTGCCTAGAGGTGGTGGCTCTTCCATCGGCTTCTTCCCTTTATCACCAAGTTGTTGAAACTTGTACCAATTAAGCAATGCCTACAACTTTTCTTCCTCTATCCTTGGGTCATGCACCATCCAAGTTGTTGTGTCAATGTGTGTTAGCATTGGTACATCCCAAGGACATGGTAGTTGTAGAAACATTTGATTTACCTTTACATACCGTGTTGCAAATTATCGTCGTTCTTCTTTGAAAGCCTTAGCTTTATCTTTAAGCTCATGATAATATGTCAATCTATGAACTAGGTTTGATGCTACATCTTCTTGTCCTTGAAAATTATCTTTGACCACCTCTAACTCTGAGTTTGTCACATGTAACTTTTGCAAAGCATATTTTCAATTTGCAAACTCTTTCTCATATAACGCATAGGTGGTCACCACTTGTTTCTCCAGCTCACTTCGAGGATGACTTGCTATTAACATGGCAAGGTTGGCATATCTAAGGTTAGCCAACACCATGTATTCCTTTAAAACTTCTATCTGTAGGTCCTTTTTTTTTGACTTTTGCTTGTTAGACCATGGCATAACTATCCAAAATGGCTTGCCTTTTAGAACTCTACGATAACAAAGAGCTGATGTGGGCCTTGGCCATCTTGATTTCCTTCTTATTGATTTTCTTATACATGCCAACTTGGTCATGGAAGTGCTCTTTTAATTTTTCATGCTTTTTTGGCCTCGTTCTGCCATGCACTGATCTTGATTGTTGACTTTTGGCAAATAGCGCGTACTTCCTCCATGGACAGGGTTCTATTCTCCTAGGCCAATCTATTGATATCCTAGTTGGCTGTCACCAGTTATTCTCATAATTGGTGGATGCTTTCTACAATGATCAACCTGGAATTCTCTACTATGAGTTGCTTATTTTCCTCCTAGACAATGGTTTGTGCCTTTTTATATGCATGAGATTACGCATATGTAGTAGAGGCATTCCAAACTGCTATCTCTTTCTCTCGCTCTGTAGCTACTCTCTCCTTTGCTAGCTTGGTAAGCTCCTCTATCTTGAATTACTCTAGTTGGTTTGGCACAACAAAATGAGCAGAATCCCATTGTTCAGTGCATAGGGCAACTAGCTCTTCTTATAATTTTTGTATCTCAGTTTCCACATGTTCTGCCTTGACGTTTGCCATGACCAACTTTCCTTTGGTGGTGATGAGGTTTGATTGAGCTACAATGACAATGTTTGGGATGTTAAATAGAGTGGTCATCACTTGACCTATTTGCAGAAAATGATCAATCATGTCCTCATGCACCGCATGAGTCATTGAGGTCCCAACTAGCATTTGTGCATCTCTAGTTCTTACTAGATTAGTCGGAGGCATAACAGAAACGTTGAATGACTCTTTGATGTTATCAGTGATCACCTCTACTGCGCCTGCTACATCCTCATGCTGTAGCACCATGACTATGGCACCTTCTCCAGTTTCCAGTGTGACTTAAAAGGATGTAGTGTTTCCAAAGATCTAGTGCGACCATTGAGATTCCCCTCCTCTTGACTGTATTGAGATCTCTACCCTTATTGGATCAACTAATATGGTGGGTTGTACGACGTCATCCATAACTCGAAAGAGATTGGCCTCATCCCTGCTTCCCCAGTTGACAGTTTTAGCAATCCTCTGTAGGTGGCCCATCAACGGTCCATAATCTTGTGACAGCAATGGTGGAGCTTGTGCTTGTGGATGTTTCTTAGGCTCTTATTGCATTTCTGTTCTTGGTTTTACCTCCTTTTTAGCTTCTTGCTCCTCACTAGAATCTTTTCTTAGTGTTGCAGCTTTTAAGAGTTTTGTAAAGGAGGCATGTTGAGCCTTCCTAGGGATATCATTGGTATATTCCAAGATTTCAGCGTGCTTGCACAACTTTCTAATCAAACAGGGAAATGGAAGTGTTGGTCTCCTTGACTTCATTTCTTCAAACCACTGTTGGATTTCTATGAAATAATATTGGGGAAGGTTGATTGCAAATTTTTCCATTAGAATGACACTTCCCATATAAGTCAAGATTCAATTGGGCCCTTTGGTAGGAAGTAGGTGATATNAATTTTTCCATTAGAATGACACTTCCCATATAAGTCAAGATTCAATTGGGCCCTTTGGTAGGAAGTAGGTGATACGTCCCAATCTTAAAATAGGTTCTCTCTTCCAAAGTCATTTCATGGTATGACTTGTTCTCTTTATTGTATGCCCATCTTAGACATAATTTCTTTGTTTTGGGGTCAGATCTAGTTGACAAGTGAGCAACCTTGGCCTCTTCATTGAGTAGGTTGAGAGCTATAGCAATGTCCTTAATTGAGTAAAAGATAATCACCTTGTATATATCAATAGTGGTACCCTCATCTTTGTTATATCAGAATTGATAAACTTCACATAGGTACCATTCACCATTGTCGGACAAGATAAGCTACAATGGGGACGCTTTGAGTTGCATCCACATCGCTTCTGGAGAAAACTCCACGAATGGACCAAAGTTCATATCCACAATGACCAAAGCCAATGTGGATTTCTTCAAGGTGGCAATAAGGCAATCAGGGGGCAACATGAGACATTGTCCTTGTTCAAGGGCTGGTACTTCTATCGCCTTCCCTTGGGTCAATTGCTTGGTAGTAGGGGCCTCTTGATGGATAATGAAAGACTAGGCCTCCTATTTAGCATGTTCCTCATGTTCTCCTTGCTGGCTATGGCCACCATGTGGATGTTTAGCGGATCTCTGCGAGGGTTCACCCTAAGCACCTCTTTTTAGTGCTATCTGCAATTAAGTAAAAACCAGATGTTACCAAGTTTATGTTTATTATCATTAATCAATTTATACCTTACGCATAACCTTAGTTCATTGAGCTCATAATGCATATGATTGTAGGGTTAGGAAAATTTCAAGAAAAATCCCCCAAAAAGTGTCTATCTCTTCTTATGACCCTCACAACTAGTTTTCTATTATGTTATATGTGGCTTAAAATAATGGTTATGGACTTGTGGGTTAGAAAAATTGGACTTTTGGCATTACCGTTAGTGATTTTTCATTATAATTCCTAAGATTTTCAACATCCTTACCCTTTTGATACCTTTCGGGCGATAAAAAATTTTAGCAAATTGACGCAAAGCTTACATGCAAGCACCCCCCCCCCCCTTCCCCCCATGACTAAGTTAAACACTATAGGTTCAAATAGATTTAAATGGCATGTAAATTGGAGTGTTAGAGAGCTAGATATCGCTAGTGGAAGATGGACACATAGAGCTCTAAGTTGCAAGGAAAAATTTCAGCAACACCCCTAGTAGCAAATGAGAAAAATGAAGTTTAGGTTGCATGGGGGCTGTATTTATACATTTTTGCAAACCTGACGTCGGGTATGTAACGTCATGTACTTGACATCGGGTTGGACCCAATGTTAGGTACATGATGTTGAGGTCAAAAAATTCTGATTTTGTGTAGCCAATGACCATGCAAACCAAAGCTCCAGAAGTGGTTGGAAGGTTTAAAGTTAAGTTTAGTATTTTGGGTAAGTGAAAAATTAATTGGAGGCATCGAAAGTACAAGAATAAGTAAGAAAAAGGTGTTGAAAGCTTAAGTGTCGGATAGGTGACTTTCATGATAAGGGAAATAATAAAATATAACAATTTAAGTGCTTGGAAGGTAAAAAATGGTGTGGGCATGTTAAACACGTACAAGTCACAAAAGTTACACAAGTGGATCCTCCCCAAAGCAGGCTCTAGCCTATGATGCCCTTGTGTAACCACACCTATAATGTTTTAGGCACTAGAGGGATTAAATGTAATAGATACCTATGAAACAAAACACACATGTTAAAACCACCAAATTGAGATAATAATACTATACTACACAAAACCATAAGGTAAGAATATCCAGACAAAGAGATGAGATGGACTGTAGAAGGGATCGTAGAAATTGGAACATGAGGTGTCTTTCCATGGTCATAATGAAACCTTGTGTGTTATTAATGGTTAAATAACCATGTGTCCTTCTGCCCAAGATTCAAACCAAGTCCAAACAACATTGCAGTGACACTGCACCATTTCATCCCATTGGTAGGCAACCATAAGACTATCAAAGACATGAGGAATAACATCACTTGGTGTTTTGTCCAAGGGAGGAGTGTATTATGGCACAATTATTGTTATATATAAATATATATATAGGTTTTGTGAAGCCACCAACCTTTAGGCATGGGTACATGTCTTTCCAGTGGGACTCACAAAAGCTTATTTAGTGCTATGTTAAGTTGCTCTTACTTTTATTTTGCGTAGATCTACAAGGATATGGTTACAACCTCATCAACATGATAGAACATACAGAAGTAGCCAACGAGAATCCACAAATCCCCTTGATGTCACACCCCTTACATTCCACCTTAGTTTTGCACTCTTCTATCGAAACACAATGATTATAGATTTATTATTATGTTGAATGATAGAAAAGATTACCATTATGACCAGAGTAAGAACCTCTTATTAATGGAATGGGTGAATGGATGTTGTGGTCTCAATGTTCGAATAATCATCCCTTATGACTTGGCAACATAGAGAAAAAAACCTCACTTCAATGTGTAACATGATCAACAATGAGATTACCTACAAAGAAAATTAAAACCAACTAGAAAAAAGTAGAAGAAATAGGAAAATGATAAAAAATTGTAAAACAAAAAGATAAAAAGCACTTAAAAACCCTAAAGATTATAATGAGGGATAACCCCCATGACTAAACATTTGGGTGTGGCTAGGATTAGTAAGTGGATGAATAGGATCCATGCATGTTTAAAACATTGGGAACCTTTCATGCCCCAACCATTGGGTGCCTGTTGGTGGTGTGGTGGCTAGGTAGAAAAATTGTTGATCACACACTTAATTGTTATATGTATGGTGGGTCAGGATATGAGGTGTGTTAACATTATGGATGGCTAGCCCATGAGTGCACCCTTGATTATGAGGTGTTATGCATGAATTCATTTGTCTTCCCACATTTGTAGATTCATTAGTTGGATGTGGGATTGGAGTACTAATGGATGGCTTGGATGATGTGGTGGGTCCATGCATGGTTGACCTTGGCTTACAACCTTTCTTCTAGAAGGGACATTTCTAGTGTTTCGGTTGGGAACCACTAGTGTCAACGTGTCTTTGCACATTTGTAGCACAAGTGGCACTCATTGGTTGATATTATGGAGCTAAACCTTCCTAAATTACTGGCGATGGCATATAAGGAGGTGGATTATGAGAATATCAAGGGTAAGAGGCATGAGCTGGTGATCCTTTATGGGATGTCATGTATTGATGTGGCGATTTGAAGTGGAGTATGCAGAACTAGTTGGAGAAACAGGGTGTTGAACATAATAGTTGTGTGTTTTTAGTGGATATGGCTAATGTGGTGGTGGCCTCCCCCATGACCATGGTTTTTGCCACTATGGTTGAGGACTATGTTGAGGTTGGTAATAAGTCCCCCTAGGATGGTACGATTAGTTGTCGGACTATCTAAAATTACCTTGTGGGAGAGGAAGTCTCCTAGGCATGTGCTTTTGCACAAACTTCGAATTTAAGGCATTTGCTTAATACTCCTATACATGTAACAATAAAAGGCATTGGCCTTTTAGATGGTCATATATGCATAGGTCACATCCATCATCTTTGTCCATGATGAAGTCTTTAGCCTCACTTTCATTAGCCACTTTTCTCGATGGCCAAAAAGTATTCCTAACTATTTCTTGGTTCTATGTCCTCTATTTATTATGTTTTTCAGGTGTGTGTTGCATAATCTTCTCTGTGATCATCTCAATAAAGGTTGTGATGTTTTCATTTATCCATTTAAACATCCTATTGAATTTTTCTTCTAGATCATCAATAGACTCCTCTGTCAGCAAAGTTCATTGTGGAATCACCTTATCAAGAGTAGTTTCATTTTCCTTACCATAAATTTGGACCTCCTTCGATTGAAGAGTTGGGTCCCATTGATGTTTGTCGACATTCTCCCATTTGCACATCTCTCCTTCTTCTTTTACCACACGTGTTATTATGTCTTTGATCTGATGGGCTTGGAGTTGTATAATTTCCCTAGGGCATACATCCCAAGGGTTGCCCTTGTCTCATTACGAAGCCCATCTATGATGTGGTAAATTTTCTCTTCCTCAAAGAAATCATGGCCTTGGCATCGATTCAATAAGACATAATATCTATCTAAGGCCATTTTCAAGGGTTCACGTTGTTCTTGTTTCCACTCTTGGATTTGTCTCCACAGATTCCAACTCTTTTATAGGTTTGGTATCTCTCGTTGAAAAGTTCTATCATTATAGACCATCATTGGATTGAATTTGGTTTCAAAAATCGATACCACACTTTGGCTCTATTAATTAGTATCTTAGGAAAGAGCTTAAGCTTTTGCCATTTACTCTCAATGTTATAGTGAGCACAGGCATCATGAAAGGCTTGTAAATGATGTTGCAGATTTGCATCATAGCCTCTTGCAAATTTAGGAATGTTGTGCATATCAAGCTTAGGTAGTTAACTCTTTTTGTGATGCCTACGAGATATCTTAACAGCCTCTATGATATGCATTAGGCTCTTAGTGGCCAATAAGGGTTCATCATCATCAAACAAATAATGAGGGAAATTTCTATGTTCATGGTGACTTCTTCGACTTTTCCCGTGGGTTCAATTTCAATTTTTAGTGTGATCCTTTAGTGGAGCTCTATCTTTATACCTATGTTCATCTTTGTTAGAACTAGATGTTGAAGGGAGAGAGGAAGATGAGGAATTGGAAGAGTTTCCATGGCTTCTATGGGGTTTCCCAATGTCCCTTAATTTATTGTTTTTAATTTTTGAGGAGGTCTTAGGCCTTGAGGCCTCCCCTAGTTCAGGATCTACATCATCTCCTCTGAGATTGTTTGGCTTAGGTGAATGTAGTCTTTGGATGTCGTCAGGGTGGTCATGCTCATAAGAGACCCTTGTGTAAGGTTGATAACTTCAATCTTCTTCACTGTATATCTTGTTAGTTCTCCAATGAATGTGTTCACTATACAACGCATAGTTACTTCCATGTGAGAGAGACATTCTTTGTGGATTATGGTGTGTGTGAATTAATAGCTTCTAAAATATATATCATTAATTCCTTTACAAAAATCTTATATAATATAACTAATCTAGATAACTAGCACCATCCTTGGCAACGATGCCAATGATGAGTGCCAAGGTACCCCTATGCTTAACCATACTGATGAGTCGTGTTTTTGGTCCATCGCGATATTGCATCCGCGATATCACATGCCTAGCTGCTATATGGCATACACGATATCGCAGCCTATCTCCTCATTTATAAATAATAGGTAGATAGATTCAATATGTAGTTTTTTTTAGTTAGTTTTAGAGTTAGTTTTGAATTTAGTTTTCATTTTTCCTCTCAACCCTTCTCTCCCAGTGTATGCCCGCAGTGTGGTGAATGTAATTGTACGACATCCTTATTCGAGTGTGATGTACTTGGACATGCACATGATCGAAAATAAAGATCAAGATTACTTCATCATTGCAGCATTCACTTAGCTTAATTATTTAATTACTTTTTATTTACNAATTGTACGACATCCTTATTCGAGTGTGATGTACTTGGACATGCACATGATCGAAAATAAAGATCAAGATTACTTCATCATTGCAGCATTCACTTAGCTTAATTATTTAATTACTTTTTATTTAATGCTTTCTTAGTTATTACCTTCTTACCCTAAAATCCTGATTAAACGCGGAATGAGTACGACTTGATTACGAGCATTTAAGTGTAACTACTTGGTAACCCAGTAGCGTACCTAGGATCTGCACTTGGTAATCCCAGTGGTAGTCATGCATGAAGTCCAAGATGTGTACGGATGATCGACGAACGGATGCTCAATGCACTTAGGCTAGTTTAGATTCTCTCTCACCCTTCTCTCTTAGCTTAGTTAATATTATCTTCCATTGCCTTCAGGAGTAGCATTAGATTAGAAAACACATCATACACCTCACTCTGGACTAAACCATATGTGACAAAGTTAACACTAGTCCATGTGGGAAGATAGCGAACTGCGACTTAAGGCTAACTGTCTAGATTCCACAACTAGTCCGTTTGCAGAGTTCGACCAGATCACACGTGTAACACTCGTATTCATATGGCTGAGTGTAGGGATACCTCGCCACTCATCATTGGCGCCATTACCGAGGACGATGTTAGTTATCTAGATTAGTTATATCATACAAGGTCGTTGTATAGAAATTAACGATATATCTTTTAGAAAGAAATAATTATAAAAAGTCACATATAAATTCACACACATTTTGACATATCAAACCTGTGTAAGAGTGTCAGCCTTGAGGAAACAAATCCAAGAGTGGAAACAAGCACAACATGAACCCTTGGACATGGCCTTGGAAAGATATTATGCACTGTCAAACAGCTATCCATGCCATAAGTTTTCTGAGGAAAGGCTAATGTACCATATCATTGATGGGCTTCGTGATGAAACAAGAGAGACCTTAGGAATGTATGCCCAAGGTCAACTATATGAACTACAATCCCATCAAATCCAAGAGCTTATGAAGCGGGTAGCAAAAGAAGAAGGAGAATTGGCTAGATGGGAGAGTGTTGAAAAACATCAACGGGACCAAAATCTCAACTTAACAAAGGTCCATAATCACAAAAAGGAGAAATCAACCAATCTCAAGGTGGAAGAACCCTCTTTGCCAGTACAACAATCACTAGAAGAAGTTGAGGCAAAGATCAATAAGATGTTGGAATGGACGTATAAAAAGTGTGGAGAATATATTGATATCATTGGAGATAGAGTTTTGACAACCTAAGAAACAGGACAAAGTATCAGTAGACAATCAGAAAGAAGGGATAAGGAAAATAGGGGCTCAATTGCTAATCATACATATGAATTCAACATTTGCCTGTACGATCACCCCAAGGGCCAATGCCCAATATTGTTACATTTATATGAGCATTGGGGAAGCACGTTACACCTAGAGTTCATATAGAGATACTGTGTTCGATCATAGTGGCAACAATCCCAATCATGGGGGAAGCCACCCCTAAACTAGAGACACCCTTCATATCATCCAAATCCAAATGCTTATCGAGTCCAATACCCTATTTCTCCAACTAGGCCAACATACCCTATCTCATCGCATTATCATTCTCCTCAATACTATCAGCCCATGTCCTCAACACAACCGCCACCTTGTGCACCTTACACTTCTCCTAATTTTCAACATTCTCATCCTTTCCCTCCTTCTACATCGCCACCAACTGTTCCTAAGGTGTCTGCACCACAGTAACAACCCCCGAACGGTACTTGTGCTAATATTACCAACAGCAGTGAGAAGCCTCCTCAACATCAAAAGTGTCCCTTCTTTAAACATGACCGTAAGAAGGGATAACATGATTCCAAGGCCACTGCATCCTCTAACTCAGCACAAGCCCAACACTGTGGTGCACCCTTATCTTCGAACCCAATGCCTCATGTCACTTCATCAAGGCAACCAATTAACACTCCAACAACCATACAACCCAATGAACACAGGCATGGAAGGTAACATCCTGATCCTTGCATACCATCTTACGGTCACAAATATCATAGTGGGCCAACTCATTATCTGGGAACTACATCTTATAAATTGCCCCACTATGCTTACCATAATCAAGTGTGTGAAACCCAATGGGGTAAGTATGACCGGGCCCCAATATTTCCAACATGTAAGGATCCTCATCTTCCACTTATTAATCCTTGTCATCCTCAACCATTTCGTTATGGGGGATATCCCCCATTCTAGTAACAAGCAGGATTAATAACCAATTTTTATTTTCTTTAATTTTACAACTTTTTGTTTTCCATTTTTTCAGTCTTCAATTTCTTGTTTTATCATTTTGTCTTTTTATCTTTTTATGCTTTTGTAAGTAATCTCATCTACGAATAAATGCTCATGTGGATCGTTGGTTGAGGTGTGTTCTATGTTATCGAGTCTCGACGATCAATTATGTGGATAGTAAGCCCATTACACCCACTCATCCACTCTACAAATAAGAGGTTCTGTTTGAGGGTATAGTGATATTCTTGACATTCTTGAAACGTAAAATTAATTTTGTGTTCATTGTGCCCAAAATGAAGAAGGATGGACCAAGAGGGAATGATTAGGATGTGACATCAAGGGGACTTGCGAATTCTCTTTGGTGATGTCTATGGGAATTATCATGCAACGTGGTTGTACTAAGATCCTTGTAGATCTAACGCAAAATGGTAGTAAGAGTCATCAAAATGCACTCAAAAATTCAATGTTGTTCTAGGGGATCCCACTGGAAAGACATGCATCCATGCCTGAAGGTTGGCAGCTTCTCTGGATCCATTCATTAAAAAAAAGAAGAAGAAGAAGGAAGTACCACAAAACAAAAATCACTCCTCCCTTGAACAAAATGCCAAGTGATGGTATGCCTTGTTGTCATGGTACTCTCATAGTTGCTCATCATGGGATGAAACAATGCGATTTCACTGATTAGAGGAATGGACTTGGTCTTGATCTTGAAACGATGGGTTAATAACACCTTAATCATGCTTTACACATAGGATTCACTGTGTCCTGGGTCAGTTACCTCATGTCCCAATCTCTACAATCCCTTTCTATAGTTCATCTCATCTCACTGTTCGTGTAATTGTAGCTGGTGTCATGTGTAACATAGAATTCTTACCTCATTCCGGCGATAATTACATGTGTGTGTTTTGTGGAATCAGTGCAGATTACATTTAACCCTTCTAGTGCCCATGGATACTTTTAAGTGTGGTTACACAAGGGCGTTATAGGTTGAAACCTGCTTTGGGGAGGACCCACTTGTGTAATTTTTTGTAATTATCGCTTATGACACAGCTCACATGCACTATCTCTTACCCTCAGCTTATTTTTCATAACATTCTTTCCCTATTATTATTATCCCTCTGAATTCCAATGTTCCTATGTATCATCACATAGCCTTTTTCTCTACCACCTGAGGTTTTATTGATCATTTCCACACCATCATAATTATCCGTGCCTTCAAAATCCTCTAATTACCGTAGAACCCCTTAATGATAGCCTAATGTCCTAAGTTTACAACGTTGATTTCAAGAAAATCTTTAAAAAATTTGGTATTTTCCCTTGGACCTACACATCGATAGGTCATGATATCACGTACGTGATATCGCGGTCGGCACAATATCATGTATGTGATGTATCATACGTGATATTGTGTCCTATAAACCTATAAATAGGCGACCCCCCTGCAACACTTAGCATCATTTTTCATAATTCACGCAGGGGAGTTTTTCAAATTTTTCTCTACAACTTGCGAGTGTGACACCCTTACTTTCCTACCTATATCTCGCTTGCTGGTACTCCGATTTTAATTCCGTCTGAACCTGCTTGAACCCGGAGTGTTCAGCTTAGTTGTGGGGGAGGGACACCTACTGAATAGGGCCTAATGTTTTTGGTATTTATCATCACCCAAAGGACATTATCCAGGGTAATTAGCTATAACATTTAGAATAATTGTGCCAAAAAATCATTCAATCCTTTTAGGTACACTGGGAAATTAAAATTGGAAACCACCTAAGTAAAATGGACTCATTATTACAATATTTCGAGAAATATCACACAGAGATAAAAAAATTAATTAATAAGGCAAGCAGTAAGGTATAACTTAACTTCAAAAACAACCTTACTAATGCTTAACCTCGTGTGATTGCAGATGGCCCTGAAACGTGGACAAAAGGAAGGTCTTGCTCAAGGTGAAAGCAAACGACCTAGGAGAGGCAAAAGACAAGATCCTGCTGGACAATGTGCAGAACAGGAGGAACAATCATTTAGCATTCATCAAGAGGACCCTCCTACCGTACAGTTTGGGCAGGCAGAAGGAGGAGTTGCAGCAGCGCCTGAACAAGGACAACATCTCACGTTGCCACAAGATTGTGTTCAAGACATCCACAAAAAGTCCACATTCACTATGGTGATTGTGGAATTAAACTTTGAATCTTTTGTAGAGTTTGCTCCTAAGGCTATTAGGGATCACCTCAAAGGGTCTCCCTTATGGCCTACTCTCTCCAAAAGTGGTGCCTGGTACCTAGGGGAGACATACCAATTCTGGCACAACAGAGATCAAGGCACCACCATCAATATTTGTGGTGTGATAGTTGATTTCTCCACGCAAGCCATTTCGGAAGTATTAAACCATCCAAATACAGGGCCCAAGGTTGCTCAGTTATCCACCTGTTTTGACCCTGATGTGAAACTGGATTGGTTGGAAAGGACGTATGGCAGAGATAAGACATTTGATGAGTTGACGATGGAAGAGAGGATCTATTTTAAAATTGGAACTTATCACCTCTTCCCCACAAAGGGCTTAAAAAGAATATCAACATATGCGGAAAGAGGATGTGCAGTGATGATGGGAAAGGTTAACGTCAACCTGCCCCATCTATACTTAATAGAGATGCTAAGGTAGTTCGAGGAAAGGAAGACAGGGAAGATGGTGTTGCCCTTCCCTTGTCTTATCAGAAAGCTTTGTTGACGTGCTGGTATTAGGGGGTACACCAATGATGTCCTTTAAAAAGCCAAAAATGCTTCATATGCAGAACTGTTAAAGCCACCAGCCGCAAGAAAAATCACTGGTGAGATGCTGGGACTAGAAGAAGAAGAAGAATAGACGGCTGGACCAATTGCAACTCAGCTTGCAGGACCCATCCAACCTCCAAGTACAGGACCCAGCCAACAATAGGAAGCAGGGCCTAGCACAGGCTAGGATTAGCTGTCATTGCCGCAAGACTACAAATTGTCGATGAGTCATCTCAGGACCATCGCTGAGATGATCAGTTGGGGAAGTCTTGATGACGCAAATCTCTTCTACGTCATCGACGATGCCATACAGCCCATGATTTCTTTGGATCATACAAGGGGTGAAGTATTCATCCATATAGGAGGAGGGGAAAGTACTTCGTCACAACAGATCTCGGGAAACGCTGCATCTTTCCAAGTGTAATTAGAAACTGGTGAAGGGGCGATAGTGGTCGTCATGCAACACCAGGATGCAGCTGGAGTCGTAGAAGTGGTCGCAGACCACATCAAAGAATCATTCAATGTACCTGTTGTACCACCGGCAGATCTCACGGGAGCATAGGATGCTCAAAATTTGGTCGGAACCTCAATGACTCCTGCGGAACATGAGGATGCACTTGATCGATTGCTACAAATAGGACAAATAATGACGTCTCTGTTTGACATCCCTCATGATGTTACAACAATTTAATCAGACCTCATTTTCACTAAGGGGAAGCTAGTCTTAATAGAAGTGAGGGTCAAGCATGCTGAAGCAGAGGTGTAGAAATTACAAGAGCAGCGCGTGGCCCTACAAGCAGCACAGTGGAACCCTTTGTAATTTGTTCCCGTAGACCAGCTAGATAATTTCAAAATTGAGCAACTAACCAAGCTACTAATGGAAAATAAAAAGGTGGCTGAAGAAAAAGAGAAGGTTACTTGGGATGCCTTTGCAGCACAGGCATAAACTTATGTGCATATCAAGGCACCCAAAGCCTTACAAGAGGAAAACAAGCAACTTGTTGCTAACAACCTTTGGTGATCTTTATGGAGAAGCAAAAGAATGTTCTCGAGGAACACTTTCATCAGTTGTGAGAGTAATTCATTCGGGTCAACCAAGACATGAGTTGTTTAGCCAGGGAGAACCGAACCCTCTCAATGGAGGGGGTACGTGCTATTCGCCAAAAGTTAGCTATCGAGATACGTGCGTGGAAAAATGAGGCTAAATGGCATGAAATGCTAAAAGAGCACTTTCGAGACTAGGTGGGGATGTACAAACAGATCCTTGAGAAGGAGATCCATATGGCCAAGGTCCACATCAATGTTATCAGTGCTCAACACACTGACTAGTAAGCCATATTGGACACATATGCCTTTGCCCACCAGGCGAATGTTAAGAACCAGGACCTGCAGATCCAAGATCTTATAGAATATATGGATTTGGCAAACATGCAGTATGCCAACCTTGCCATGTTAATAGCAGGGTACTTGAGAATAGATCTTGAGCAACAGGTAGCTACCACCTATACCAAATATGAAATAGAACTTGTAGAACGCAAGAAGATATTGCAAAAACTGGAGATTGCAAGTTTTGAACTTGAGGTGGTGAGGGCAAGCTACCAAGGAGAAAAAGGTGTCGCAAAAGATTTGGCTCGATAGCTTGTGGATTTTCAAGAATACAAAGATAAAGCGAGAGCCTACAAAGAGGAACAATAGGTGTTTGTGGCTTGGTATGTCAAGGCCAATCAAATGTTTCCGCAACTACCCTGTTCGTGGATGGTGCCAACTTTGTCAAACATTGGAACATTAACATGGACGACACAAGATCCTCGGACCGAAGAGGAGAAACTCCAGGTAATACTTCACTGCCATCAAACCCCAAAACCTAGAGCACAAGATAAGGGGAAAGCACCTATGGAGGAGCCATCGCCACCAGGAACTACATGAGCTCCAACAATTTTGTAATTGTAGCACATTCCTTGTGTTGTGTTGTAATTTTGTTTTGATCCCACATTGCGGCATAAATCCATTTCCACCATCCAATAATCCCATACCTATCCACTATGTAATCACTGTAACTCAAGGACGATTTTTCATTTAGTCGTGGGGGTACGATGAGTCGTGTTTTTGGTCCACCGCGATATTGCATACGCAATATCGCATGTCTAGCTGTGATATCGCATACGTGATATCCCAACCTGTCTCCTCATCTATAAATAAGAGGTAGACAGATTCGATAGGCAATTTTTTTAGTCAGTTTTAGAGTTAGTTTTGATTTTAGTTTTCATTTTTCCTCTCAACCCTTCTCTCCTAATGTATGCCCGCAGTGTGTTAAATGTAATTGTATGGCATCCTTATTCGAGTGTGATGTACTTGGACACACACATGACCGGAAATAAATATTAAGATTACTTCATCATTGCAGCATTCACTTAGCTTAATTATTTAATTAATTTTTATTTACTACTTTCTTAGTTAATACCTTCTTACCCTAAACTTCTGATTAAACGTGGAATGAGTACGACTTAATTACGAGAATTTAAGTATGACTACTTGGTAACCCAATAGTGTACCTAGGATCTGCGCTTGGTAATCCTAGTGGTAGTCATGCACGAAGTCCAAGATGTGTACAGATGATCAAGGAACGAATGCTCGTAGCACTTAGGCTAGTTTATATTCTCTCTCACCCTTCTCTTTTAGCTTAGTTAATATTATCTTCCATTGCCTTCAGGAGTAGCATTAGATAGAAAACACATCATACACCTCACTCTGGACTAAACCATATGTGACAAAGTTATCACTAGTCCAGGTGGGAAGATAGCGAACTACGACTTAAGGCTAACTGTCTAGCTGCCACAACTAGTCCATCTATGGAGTTCGACTGGATCACACGTGTAACGCTTGTATTCGTATGGTTGAGTGTAGGGGTACCTTGCCACTCATCACATACAAAGTACAAGCATTCACGTGCAATCTGGTCGAATTCCGTGGATGGGACTAGTTGTCGCACCTAGATCATTATGCTTTGATTACAGTTTGCTGTCTTCCCACTTAGACTAGTGGTAGCTTTGTCACATATGGTTTAGTCCAAAATGAGGCATATGATGTTGTTCCTAATTCTATGTGATAAAGAGATGAATTAATTAAACTAATGAATAATAAGAAACAAGGTCTAAAATAGCCTATGGACGATGGTATTTGCTCTTAACCATCTGTACATGTCTTGGACTTCGTGAGATTACTTTTGGGGTTGTCAAGTGTACGTCATTGGTTGTGCCAAATGATACACCTCTAGATTACCAAGTATTTACACTTAAACGCTTGTGATTAAGGTGTAGACATTCTGCTTAATAATAGGAGCAATAAATAACAATAAATGAAAATTTTTGACGAAATAAAGCATTAAATAATTAAAGCAACAATGATCTAAGTGGATGCTGCAATGATGGAAGTAATCTCAATCTTTATTGCTAGTCATGTAACATGTCCAAGAACGTCACACTCGATCAAAGGTGTCATATAATTACAAGCATCACACTATGGGCATGCACTAGGGATAATAGACTTTGAAAGAAGAAACTAAAAGCTAGAACTATCTATTGACTATCAACTACTTACTACTTTTCTCATTTGAGCACCCTAGCACAATATTTATTGGCAAGATTCAGATGAGGCGACATCAGGTATTTGACATCGCTTATTAGCTTTGACATTGGGTGGTGATGTTGAGGCTTCAATGTTGCGTATCTGACATCAAGGCCTTACAATGGTGTCTCATCAACTTTCTTTATTATTCACCAACTTGTATATATAAGAGTACAAAGATATAACTAGTTTGGTAGTTGGACTTAACCATCTCTAACCACTTTAGAAGTTACAACTAACTTAAGTGGGTATGAAAACTTGTAAAATCAGTTGCAAGTCCTTGATGGTTAAGACACATAACAATACATAAATATTAAATGTTATTAACTAAAGTCTTCATAAGTTCCACTTACCAACATTGACCAATGTTGACCAACTTATTACGCCAATTTAAAGGAAATTATATTAGTAAATTATAAAACAAAATAAAATAAAGTCTAAAAACTTATTTAGCCTATTTTAATCCTATCAAGAAGCCTCACAAATGCATCCAGTAGGAGTTTACACTTCCCCTCTAAGGTGTCTCATCACCAATTGGTCCATACCTTCATGTCGACTTCACAAATTCACATATACACATCACGTCAATGACATATCCATGGTACATACACATTACCAGCACATATGCATCATAAGCATAAAGAATCGTATGATCATCATATGTATCACATGCACTTATATGATATCAATAATACCCATTTCATGTCATGTCACCATTTATTACACTAGAGCAGGTTCACTCCACAATTAAATCACCTTTAACACACTAAATCCAGATATTATGCAAAGAGAAAAATTTTTGCTAGAAAATAAGAAAACTAGCTATCTTCAATTAATTTATTAAAATTATTACAACATGATTTACAAAACCCACAAACATCCAAAACCTATCACACTCAATCAATATTGCAAAGCATGAAGCCCTACAACCACATAATGGTTGTTCTCAATGCAAGACACAAGCAATATAAATCTCTCCCACAACTTGGGACTAAGATCTCAAATCATAAGTGGGATATGAGAGAATAGAACACATACACCAACACACCATAAGTTGATCTTGGAGCTGCAATCACCAATTACTCTCATCCAATGTGCTCACCCACTCTCTCTTGCTCAACTCTCCACTCTCAAGCACATTTTCTCTCACTCATCCTCATCAACAATGATGGATACATCAATATTTATGTCAAAATTAGAAGATAAGAACCATAGAAATATTTTCGCAACTCACCCTAAGGCTTTCTAGATGTTTCCCAAGTCTTTTCATCTTCTTCCCAGTTGTTTCCATCTTTTTCCATTACGTTCAAGCTATTTCTCAAATTGGGATGAGCGTTTTTGGAAGTTTTCCCATCTTTCAAGGTCGTTTCTAACTTTGCTAGGACATCTTCTATGAAAACCCAACTCTTAGATGATATGTTTGCTATTTTTTTGGGACGTTTGATGAATCGTGATTTATCAGGCTACGATATCGGATCCACAATATCGGGTATGCAATATCGTAGCCCAAATAATGATATCAGATACATGATATTGTGACTCTTGTGTGAGCCTATAAATACACATGTAGGCACACAAGAGGAGTCAGTTTGGAAATAGTTAGTTTTTTCAGTCAATAGATAGAAGTTAGTTCATTTCTTAGTTCCTCTCAACCCTTTCTCCTAGTGCATGCCCGCAGTGTGATGATTGTAATTGTATGACATCCTTTATTCAAGTGTGGTGTACTTGGACATGCACATGACCAAAAATAAAGATCGATATTACTTCATCATTACAACATTCACTTAGTTTAATTACTTAATTTTAATTTTTATTAAACGCGGAATGATTATGACTTAATCACGAGCATCTACATGTGACTACTTGGTATCCCAGTAGCATACTTGGGCCATGCGCTTGGTAATCCCAGTAGTAGTCGTGCACGAGGCCTAAGATGTGTACGAATGATTAAGGAATAGATGCTTATCATACTTAGGCTAGCTTAGATTCTCTCTCCCTATCTCCTCTTAGTTTAACTCTCTCTCCCTTTCCTCCTAGCTTAATTAAAGATTATTTTTTGTTGTCTCTAGGAGCAGCATTAGTTTAGGAACCCATCATACACCTCACTCTAGACTAAACCATACATGATAAAGAAAATACTAGTCCAAGTGGAAAGACAGTGAACTGCGATCAGCGAGTAACTATCTAGATACCACAACTACCCCGTCTGCGGAGTTCGACCAGATCGTGCGTGAAACACTCATATTCGGATGGTTGAGTGTATGGGTACCTCGCCACTCATCATTGGCGCCATTGCTAGGGATGGTGCTAGCTATTTAGATTAGTTACATCATATAAGATTGTTGTAACAAGGTATTAACAATATATCTTTTAGAAAAGAAATTAATTTCAATTAAGTCACACAGAAACTCATACACAATTTCTCTCTCACAAGACTATGATAACGTAACAACCAGTAAGGTAATTCATTGGAGAACCAACGAATTATATAATGATGAAGATGAAGTTTGGAGTACCCAATCTAATGTAGGGGTTTCCTATGAACATAAACAAAGACAACATCGTCAGACTCATAAATGCATAACTTACCGAGTGATGATGAACCCCTATTGGCCACTACAAGCCTAACGCAAATACAAGAGGCTGTTTGAATATCCCGTAGGCATCGCAAGGAGAGCTATCTACCTAGGCTCGATTTGAAGAACTTTCCTAAGTTTTCAGGAGGCTATGATTTAGATCCACAACATCATCTACAAGCCTTCCATGATGCTTGTGTATGGAAAAATATTGATAATGGATGGCAAAAACTTAAGCTCTTTCCTACGACACTCGTTGACCAAGCAAAAGTATGGTATAGGTCCCTAAAACCAAAGTCAATTCGATGTTGGCCAACAATGGTAGAGCTCTTCAATGAAAGATATCAAACCTACGCAAGAGTGTCAGCCTTGAGGAGACAAATCCAAGAGTGGAAGCAAGCACAAGGCGAACCCTTGGACATGGCCTTAGAAAGATATTATGTATTGTTAAACAACTGCCCATGCCATGAGTTCTCCGAGGAAATGCTAATGTACCACATTATTGATTGGCTCCGTAATGAAACAAGGAAAACCCTAGGGATGTATGCCCGAGGTCAACTATACGAGCTACAAACCCATCAACTCCAAGAGCTTATTAAGCTGGTAGTAAAAGAAGAAGGAGAAATGGCTAAATGGGAGAATGCTGAAAAATCTCAATAGGCCCAAAAATCAACAAGGGCCCATGATTATGAAGAGGATAAATCAACTCATAGCAAGGAGGTGAAACCATCTTTGCCAATACTACAATCATTAGATGAAGTTGAGGCAAAGATTAATAGGATGATGGAATGGATGCATAAAAAATGTGGAGAATATGCCAACATTATTGGAGGTAGAGTCATGAAAAACCAAGAAGCAGGACAAAATACCCCTAGACAATCGAAACGAAGGGTTGAAAAAAATAAGAGCTCAACTGCCAATCATATGTATCAATTAACATTTTCCTGTATGATCATCCCAAGGGTCAATGTCCAATCTTGTTACATTTATAGGAGCATTGGGGAAGAGTGTTACATCTAGAGTTTGTATAGAGATACTGTGTTCGATCACAGTGGCAACAATCCCAGTCGTGGGGGAGGCCACCCCCAAACTAGTTACATCCTTCATACCATCTGAACCTAAGTGCTTATCAAGTTCAACATCCTATTTCCCCAATTGTGTCAACTTCCTCTATCTTACCACACTATTATTATTCTCATTAATACTATCAACCCATTCTCACCAACAAGACCACCACCTTGGGTACCTTACACTTCTCCTCAATTTCAAAATTCTCATCCTTCACCTCCTTCTACATCGCTACCAAGTGTTCCAAAAGGGTTTGCACCACAGCAACAACCCACGAATATTACTTGTGCTCCTATTGATAATAGTAGTGGAAACTCTCCTCACCATAGAATATGTCCCTTATTTTAGCATGATCGTAAGAAGGGACAACATAGTTCTGAGCCCACTGTATCCTCCAACCCAGCACAAGTCCAACATTGTGGTGCATCCTCCTCCACAAACCCAACGCCTCGTGTTACTTTCTCAGGGCCACCAATCAATACTTCAACAACCATACAGCCCAATGAATATAGCCACATGGGGAGACATATTGATCCTTGCATACCATCTTAAAGTCACAAGTACCATAGTCAGTCAACTCCTTATAAATTAACCACATCTTATAACTTCCCCCACTATGTCAACTCTAATCAAGTGTGTGAACCCCAATGGGGTAAGTATGACTGATTCCTAATATTTCCAACATGCAAGGATCCCAATTCTTCATTTATTAATCTTAGCCATGCTCAATCGTTTAGTTATGGGGGATACCCCCCATTCTAATAATAAGCAGGATTAATAAATATTTTTCATTTTCTTTAATTTTAAAATTTTTGTTTTTCACTTTTTCACTTTTTAACTTATTATTTGATCTTTTTGCCTTTTTTTTCTTTTTATCTTTTTACCTTTTTATGAGTAATCTCATCTAGGAATAAAACACTCATGTGAATAGTTGGTTGAGGTGTTGTTATATGCTATCAAGTCTCAGGTGACTAATTATTTGAACAACGAGCCCATCACATCCACCCAACCATTCTATTAATAAGAGGTTCTACCCTAGGTACAATGATATTCCTAATCATTAAAACTTAAAGTAATTTTGTGTTATTGTACCCAAAACGAAGAAGGATGGACCAAGAGAGAATGGTTAGGGTGTGACATCAAGGGAACATGTGGATTCTCTTTGGTGATATTTTTAGGAGTTATCATGCAGCTTGGTTGTACTAAGATCCTTGTAGATCTAATGAAAAATGGGAGTAAGAGTAATCAAAAGGTACTCAACTAGAAAAAAAATAATGCTATTCTAGGGGGTCCCACTGGAAAGACATGCACCTAGGCGGCTTCTCTGGATTAGGAAATACTTTGAAAAAAAAACAAGTGCCACAACACAAAATCACTCCTCCCTTGCACGAAATGCCAAGTGATCGTACGACTTGCTGTCATGGTGCTCTTATGGTTGTCCATCATTGGATGAAGCAATGCGATGTCACTAATCAAAGGCATGGACTTGGTCTTGATTTTGGAGTGACAGGCTAATGACACACTAATCATGCCTTACATGTAGAATTCATTGTGCCCTGAGTCAGTTACCTCATGTCCCAATCTCTATAATCCCTTCTATGATTCACCTCAACTTGCTATTCGTGTAGTTGTGACTCGTGACTTGGGTAGCATGGGATTCATATCTCATCATGGTGCTATCTACATGTGTGTGTTTTGTGAAATCGGTGTGGATTACATTTAACCCTTCTAGTGCTTACGGACATTTTAAGGTGTGGTTACGTAAGGGCATTATAGGTTGGAACCTGCTTTGGGGAGGACCCACTTGTGTAACCCTTGTAATTTTCACTCGTAACACATCTCTCACACATCATCTTATACCCTCCAAGTATTACCAATGTTCTTCTTTCCCTTATCGTCCTTCTGGTTCAAACATTCCTATGAGCCAACACATGTCCTTTTTCCTCATACTCTTCACGACTTTCATTGTCAGATTCTACACCATTATACTTTTCGTGCCTTCAAGACTAGTTTATATTACCCTGGGCCCTTTACATTGACCTAAAGTCCTCAGTTTATACCTTGGAATTTCCAGAATTTATCAATTTTTTCTAAGTACCCTATTTTCAATAGGCCGCAATATCAGGTCCCCGCTAGCGGGTACGCGATATCACATCCTTAAAATCTATATATATGGACCCCCCCGGGAACATCAACATCATTTGCAACTATTCATGTGGGGGAGTTTTTCAAATTTTCCTCTACGACTTGCGATTGCGCATCTCTTGTTCCAATAACCATAACTCACTCGCTAGCGCTTCGATTTTCATTTCGTCTGAACCTACTTGAACCCAAAGTGTTTAGCTTAGTCATGGGGGAGCAGTACATGCTAAATTGGGCATAAATTTTTCATCGCCCGAAGGACACTCTCAAGGGTAATTACGTAAAAAATTAATAGGCATGTGCCAAAAACAATTTCGTCTCCTCATCTATACCAGGAAATTAAAACTTTGAAGCCACCTAAGCAAAGTGGGCCAACCATTAAAAATTTATGGGGATATCTTCATAAAAATTTCTAAAGTTAGAAATCACACGGAATAAAAAAAAAATTTAGTGAGGAAAGGAGTAAGGTATAACTTAACTTTGGTAAGCAACCTTACTAATGATTGGCCCTGTGTGATTGCAGATGGCCCCAAAGTGTGGACAACAAGAAGGTCCCTCTCAAGGTGTGTTTAAGCAACCCAGGAGAGGTAGAGGACAGGTGTCTGCTAAACAACATAGGAGGCACAATCCTTTAGTATCCATCAAGAGACCCCTGCTACTATACAATCGAGATAGGCAGAAGGTGGAGCTGCTGTAACCCTGAATAGGGACAACACCTCACGTTGTCCCCGGAATGTGTTCAGGCCATCTGTGAAAGGTCCACATCAGCTATAGTGATTGTGAAATTGAACTTCAGACCCTTCACGGAATTCGCTCCTAAGGCCGTTAGGGACTAGCTCAAAGGGTCCCCATTATGGCCTATCCTCTCCAAAAGCGGTGCCTGTTACTTAGGAGAAACGTACCAATTTTAGCACAATAAAGAAGAAGGCACCACGGTTGACATTGGCGGTGTGTCTGTTAATTTTTCCACCAAGGCCATTTCGAAAGTCTTAAACCTTTCGAATACGAGGCCAAAAGTTGCTCACATGTCCACTTGCTCTGACGCAGATGCACAAAAGGTTTGGTTGGATAGGGCATATGGTAAGTAAGATAAGATATATGGAGAATTGATGTTGGAAGAGAGAATCTACTTTAAGATTGGTACTTATCACATCTTTCCCACAAAAGGATTAAATAGGATTTCAACATATGTAGCAAGGGGAAGTGCGATATTGATGGGAAAGTTTCATGCTAACCTATCCCATCTATATCTCATGAAGATCTTAAGGTGATTCAAAGAACGCAAGACATGGAACTTCACGTTTCCCTTCCCTTGTCTTATCAGGAAGCTATGCAAGTGTGCTGGAATTCTGGGGTACACCAATGACGTTCCCAGAAGAGCCCAAAATACTTCATTCACTGAACTACTAAAGTCACCAGCTCCAAGAAAAAGTGCTAGTGAGACACTCTAGCCAGACCTAGAGCAAGAGCAAGAAAAAATGGTGGGGCCCACTACAACTCAAACTACAAGGCCTAGCCAACTCCCAAGCTCAAGTCCCAGTCAACAATAAGAAGTGAGGCCCAACATAAGCCAGCAAGATGAATTGCCACCATCGCAAGATTATCGATTGTCGATGAGCCATCTCAGGGCCATCACTGAGACGGTTAGTTGGGGGAGTCATGATGATGCTAATCTCTTCCGTGTCATCGACGATACCGTATGGTCCACTATCTCTATAGATCGCGCATGGGGTGAGGTGTCCATTCAGATAGGAGGAGGGGAGATTGATTGGTCACAACAAATTTTAGAAAATGTTGCATCCTTTCAGGTGCAACTCGAGACTGGTGAAGGGGCCAAAGTGATGGTCATGTAGAACCAAGATGCAGTAGGAGTTGTAGAAGTGGTCACAGACCACATCAAAGAATCCTTGAACGTCCTTGTTGTGCCACTGGTAGATTTCACAGGAGCATGTGATGCTCAAACATTGGCCAGTCCCTCAATGACTCCTACGGAGCAGGAGGATGTGCTTGATTGGTTGTTGTAAACAGGACAAGTAATGACGTCCTTGTTCGACATTCCACAAGATGTCACGGTAACATAATCAGACCTCATCTCTACCAAGGGAAAGCTAGTCATGGTAGAGATCAAGGCCAAGCATGCAGAAGCAAAGTTAGCAAGACTCCAAGAAAGGCTCGTAACCCTGCAAGTTGCATAGCGGGACCCCTCCCAATTCGTTCCCATAGACCAGTTGGACATCTTCAGGACCAAGCAACTCAATAAACTTTTGACGAATAATAAAAGAGTGGTGAAGGAGAAAGAGAAGGCCGACTGGGATGCCTCCAAGGCACAAGCATAAACCTACGCGCACACCAAGGCACTCAAAGCCTTACAAGAGGAGAATAAACAACTCACTATTGACAATCTTTGATTGACCACTGTGGAGAAACAGAAAAAATGTTCTTGAAGAAAACTTTCAAGAGCTACGAGAACAATTGATCAGGGTCAATCAAGATATGAACCGTTTGGCCAGAGAAAATTGAACCCTCTCAATGGAGGAGGTACGCGCAATCCATTAGAAGATGGCCATCGAAATAAGCGCTTGGCAAAGCGAGGCCAAGCAGCATGAAAAGTTAAAGGAGAATTTTCAAGACTAGATGGGAATGTACAAGCAAGTCATTAAGAAGGAGATCCATATGGCCAAGGCCCACATCAACACTTTCAGTGCTCAACACACTAATTGGCAGGCCATTTTGAACACATATGCATTTGTCCACCAAGCAGGATTTAAAAGCCTGGGCCTGTAGATTCAAGATCTTATAGAGTACATGGAATTGACAAACCTACAGTATGCCAATCTAGCCATGTTGAGAGTAGGGCACCTGAGGATAGAGCTGGAGGGGTAGGTAGCTACCATCTACGCCAAATATGAAGTAGAATTTGCAGAGCATAAGAAAACATTGTAGAAGCTAGAAGTTGCAAATTCTAAACTAGAGGTGGTTAAAGCAAGCTACCAAGGACAAAAAGATGCCACAGCAGACTTGGCTCGACGACTTACAAATTTTCAGGAGTATAGGGACAAAGCTAGCACCTACGAGGAGGAACGACGGTTGCTTGCAGCCTGGTACATCAAAGAAAATAAGATGTTCCCATAACTACCATGCCCATGGGAGGTGCTGACTCCATCAAACATTGGACCACCAGCACAGATGGCACAGGATCCTTGAACGGAAGAGGAAAAGCTCCAGGCACTACTTCAACATCATCAAATTCCAAAACATGGAGCACAAGACAAGGAGAAGTAACCCATGGAGGAGCCACCGCCACCTAGAACCACATGATTTTGACAAAATTTTGTAATTTTGTGATTTTTCATTTTTTGTGTTGTGTCCCAATTTTGTTCTATTTGAGTTCTCCACTACGGCATGAATAAATTCTGTGTCAGTCAATAATCCCATACCTATCCACTATGTAATCAATGGGACTTATTCTCATTTTGACTTGAGGACGAGTTTGCATTCAGTCGTGGGGGTATGATGAATCGTGATTCATCAAGTTGAGATATTGGACCCTCGATATCAGATCCATGATATCGGGTACGTGGTATCGCAGCCCAAATAACGATATCGAATACACGATATCGTGACTCCTATGTGAGCCTATAAATACACATGTAGACACATGAGAGGAGTCAGTTTGGAAATAGTTAGTTTTTTCAATCAGTAGATAGAAGTTAGTTCATTTCTTAGTTCCTCTCAACCCTTTCTCCTAGTGCATGCCCGCAGTGTGATGATTGTAATTATACAACATCCTTTATTTGAGTGTGGCGTACTTGGACACGCACATGACCAGAAATAAAGATCGAGATTACTTCATCATTGCAGCATTCACTTAGTTTAATTACTTAATTTTAATTGTTATTAAACATGGAATGAGTACAACTTAATCATGAGCATCTACGTGTGACTACTTGGTATCCCAGTAGCGTACTTGGGCCATACGCTTGGTAATCCCAGTGGTAGTCATGCACGAGGCCTAAGATGTGTACAGATGATTAAGGAACGAATGCTCATCGCACTTAGGCTAGCTTAGATTCTCTCTCCCTATCTCCTCTTAGTTTAACTTTCTCTCCCTTTCCTCCTAGCTTAATTAAAGATTATTTTTCGTTGTCTCTAGGAGCAACATTAGTTTAGGAACCCATCATACACCTCACTCTGAACTAAACCATATCTGACAAAGAAAATACTAGTCCAAGTGGAAAGACAGTGAATTGCGATTAGCGAGTAACTATCTAGATACCACAACTACCCCGTCTGTGGAGTTCGATCGGATCGTGCGTAAAACGCTCGTATTCATATGGTTGAGTGTATGGGTATCTCGCCACTCATCAATGTCCCATATGGTCCTGGGATGTCCCAAATTCTAGTGGAATGTTTTGCTTAAGATGTCACCTGCACAATCGAGACGTTCCAAATTCTAGTGGGACGTCCCACCTACTAGGGCCAAATACAAAAATGCTTGTTTTGATGTTTCAAACCCCTAGATGCCTCCAAACAAGTCCCCATAGACCTTGGAACCTCCTAGACTCATCATAATGAGCCCAAAACACCCTAAAACATGCCAAGACATCCAAGACTCATAATCAACAAAATCAACACAAGAAGACACATAATAACAAGACACACTTGTCCACATCTTCTTCAAGTCTAAAACTTGCAAAAACAACTTGTAGAACAAAGCACAAGGGAATCAAGAGAGGTGTTCCTATAGCACAGAACAATATTATTTGGTGGGCCTTGTAGAGACAAAAACATCCCTGATAAATATATTAAAGTGATTCAAGACATCCATGAAGGAATTACTACTAAAATTGGAACAACTTGTGGAACAAGATTTGATTTTCTAATCACAGTAGATCTACATCAAGGATGTACACTTAGCCCATTCTTATTTTTCATTACTATGGATGAATTAACAAAGGAAATACAAGATGAAATCCTTTGATGTATGCTATTTGCAAATGATATTGTGTTGGTGGATACAACTTTATAAAATATTGCTTCTAAAATGAAAAAGTACAAACATGCTCTAGAACCAAAAGGGTTAAAATTAGCAAAATTAAGACAGAATATATGCAATGAAATTTCAATAATAGCATAAACAATGGTGGCATAGAAGTGATACTTCAAGGTCAAAAAATCCATCACTACAAAAATTTCTACTACCTAGGATCAATCCTCCATTGATAAGGTAAAATTGATAAAGGTATCAAAAATAGAATTGAGGTAGGATGGTAAAAATAGAGACAAGCTAATGATGTATTATGTGTGAAAATACTACCAATAAATTTAAATGGAAAATTTTATAGGATACTAATCAAGCCTGCTATCTTATATGATGGTGAATATTGGCAATACAAGAGAGGCATGAACAATAAATTAGTGTGGAAAAAATGTAAATTCTTATATGCATATTGAATGTTACCAAAAGAGATGAACTACATAATACACATATTAGAGGAAGACTTAGAGTGGATTCTATTTCAAATAAGTTACAAGAATAACAGCTTAGATGTTTTGGGCATGTGCAAAGAAGATCAAATAATGAACCTATAAAAAAAGATTGTTGCATCACTCTTCGAAGAAATCCACTAAAAGAATGATCATAGAATACATGGAAAAAAATAATTGAAGATAATTCAAAGAACTAAAAATAAAGAAAGATCTAGCTCTTCATAGAGGTAAATGATGAAACAGAACTTATGTTGTCAACCTTATTTTGTTGGAACAAGGCTAAGATGATGACGATGACGACACATTGAGCCTAACTCTATCATAACATATTCATGACCCTACCACGATTTTCTACAAGTCATGTCCTTAGTTGTAACCTTGTCACAACCCACATCCCCCTTCAAAACCCAAGTCACAACATATATGTAAGTTGTGCTCACGATAAAAATTGAATTTTAAGTGACACAACAAAAAATACAAAATCCACAATAATATACCCAATTAACATATAGGCTCCACATCACACTACCTAGGACTCAAAGACCAATAATGGGATCTTTATTATCCCCAAAACTAACAATCAAATTACTAATATCAACCATCTGATTTACATTCCTTCAATTATTACACATTGGAATCAAACACATGCAAATGGAATATCCAATGAACCAAATACTTGAGAACATCACATCGTGCCTAATCATCCCATCATGAGGCCCACAAAAATGTAGGATGATCTCAAAATATAAAACAAGAGACGAGTAAAGAATCCCATGTGAAATCTGCTAAACATGCCAAAACTTGAAATTTGAAAACCAAGACACCAAAATGCTCTCCACAAAGTATTGGAACCTTCAAAACCTAAACAAAACCTCCTTTATGATAGCCTACCCAACACTAGCTTTCCAACATCCTAAGAGTCACAAAATCAGCTGAGATTCTACATAGAATTAAAGAGAGAAACTAGAAGAATCCAAGATGCATTAGATTGAAAATGGGAAAGGTGGAAAATAGATTATGTTTTCATTATATAAATCTATCATAATTATAATTATTTTGGATTTTCATTTTACAAAGTTTCCCATGAATTTCCCCATCCCTAAGTAATGCCAAGGGACCCACGTCATAACACACTCACAAGACATCTAATCTAAGTACCAATCAAACCTAATAACATCATAGTCTATCTATCACATAACCATGAGACTCTATGAAAATCAACATGCTAAACATCATGACCCCATAACATGACCAGCCAAGCAACATTGTTATTGTGCTCATAATGCCTAATCATAGCACATAGTTAAGAAACATACCTCCTTGATATTTAATCTTCCCACACCATACGCACAACCTGCCAACCACAAACATCCTACTACATGTCTAGCAAGATTAGTGTGCATAATCATGTTATCTTAATCAATTATCCATAATATCATAAGATCTTAGAAAATATATCATTAAAATAATGCAACTAGGTAGGCAATCCCATAACCCCTAACTGACTCTACACTAACATCGTAAACATAACACAATATCATAGGGTCCTATGGTGAGGGATTACACCAAGACTTATGGTTAAGCCTATGCCCCTTAAATTGATAGCAGTACCATTTGGGCAAAGGTAATTTTAAGTTCAACTAATAGGGGTCATCATTTGGAGCAATGGTAAGGTGCTTATTTCTTAAGTTGTAAGACCTGGGTTTACAACTAGGCACAATTACTTGAACAGATGTTAAGATTTTACTCATTCACTGATCATTGGAGGACCTATCTTAATGGGATGAACATTGGACCTACAACTGAGCATAAAAAAATTTAAGAGCATGTATTGGATTACTTAAAGATGAATATATTGAATGAGTTTTAAGTCCAAAACAATCATTCCTTACTTCATCCTTACTCGTAGTTGTGAAGACCCAAAAGTTACTCTTTGAAAGAACTTTGATAAAGGCAAGTGTTGCTTTAAATCAGTTCCCAATCTATAAATAAAAAAGCCTATGAAGAAAAAAGAGAATTTGATCAATAGAATTACAATAAAATGATCATTATAATTGAAGGTAATAAATAGGACAATCTAATTGATTATTGCACCTAGAGGAATTGATGAGAGAATTCTAGTAACTTATAATTTAAAAACCTAATATGCAAACATGCATTGAGGAAGAAACATCAAACTAGGATCTCTTGGCTTCTAGATAACAAGTCTTCACCTTGGCCTAGTTTCATCCATGGATGGACCATGAAATAATTAAGGCTAGATGGCATTAGAAGTGGGGATGCAACCCTATGCTTTTAAAGGACTCCAAGGTTTATCCTTGCTATATCAAAAAGTGGTGGCAAAAGAAATTAGTTAACAATTCTGTGGAGTGCCATGAATTCTCATGTGCTCCTCCTATGAGCTAACTGAATGGTTGCATGGGAATTTGATGATATAACACTATTCCTTCTCTCTCTTGTTCATGTTAATTTTTTCATTTCTCTTATTCCATTTTTACTCACCATCATGTGTTGCAAGAAGTCAATCGAGATGAAGCTACAAATGAGATCTAGCCGTTCAAAAGGTGGATTCATGTTGGATGATGATGTCCTACTAGTTGTTGGAAATTCAAGAGTGTCGAGTCATCAAGATTCATAAAGTGTAAAAAAGGTAGGAGTTTGCTATGAAAAGCACTTACTTGCAAATCTTTAGTAAAATGACATTGTGAGTGAGCTTAGTAAACATCACTTACCTTTGGTGAATGGCAATGGGTCCATTGCATAAAGCATTAAATTGATCTCTTGAGCATGGTTTGATGATAACTCTTGAGATTGATATAAATGCTTATTCAAAATGATTTCCTAAAATTGTCTTAATTTTTTTTAAGTATTAAAATTGAACTTCAAATTCTTGTTATTATGCAATGCTTAATTTATATGAACTCTAAATTTCCTTTCCTGTCTATGTTTAAAGTATGCCTTCACCATAAATTCATGAAGCCTAGTGTATATATATATATATAGTTTATGATCCGCTCCTTGATTCTATTTCTCAATTGTATGTTTAATGAGTTCAATTGATCATAAGATGGCTTTCCAAGTGCTCCAACTTTCCAGTTCCTATCGAAAATTACATTTTCAAGTTGGAAAAGTGGTCGCAAAAGAACACCCTACACTAGCATAGGACTACTTCAACTAGAAATACCTAAACAAAGGATCCATTGAACACCTTTCATTTCAAGATTTTCTTCCCTACTTTTTGAAGTATTTTAATTTCTCTTCATGGGGTATGTCCTTTTCTTTGCTTGTGTTTTTGAGTCATTACTTCATCATCCAGTGACTCTAAATGTTATCATACTTACATAGCCCAAAATTATTTGATCGACACAAAGTTGAATATTTGTGTAAAGAATAAAGCTCATTTGTTCTAAATGTATTATGAATCATTGAAAAATACTAGAAATATGATCTCAACAAACCTTTTTAATTAAACCATGATGATGACATCATACATATTTAATTAAATTATTCATTCAACTTAGCATATTTTAATTAATTTTATTATCTTAATTATATAACCTATAATCTTATGGAGGCTCTAAATCAAGGTCATACCTATCTAAAATTATAATTGAAAAAATTTTATTGATTTCATGTAAATGTATTATACCTAGCACTTAAAAAATTACATTGGTTTGCATATGTATTTAATTATTGTTTTATGTAAATTACAAGTATTCTACAATGAGTTGTGACATAATTATGTTTTAATTCTACATTGGACATATCTTAGAGAGAAATTTGGGTGTGAAAACCTTAATATAATATAATTATAATATAAATACACCCAAGATATATAATCTAATTATAACTTTATAACTTAGCATTGCTCACTAAAATCAAACCCATAACTTGAGCTTTCAAATCAAGAGTATTACTACCTCATACGAAATTTTCAAACATTTTAATTCCTTACTAATGAATATTGCACCTAAAGAAGATAGGGTTTAATTGCTTACTACATTTGAATATTGCACCTATTTCACAAAATATTATGATAGAATTTATTTTTTTACTTTATAAAAATATTATACTCAACAAAACTAAAATTACAATAAATAATAGCATACGCAACTGAACTTTGTAGTTCACATTAAACACCTTGACTACTATGCATTTTGTGATACACTTCTCGTGATTTCAACTAGAGAAAAGCCTTATTTAACTTTGAATCCTAAATTCTAAATAAAAAGCTTCAACAAACATCGAACATTCCCTACCCAATTCACAACACCAAGGTGTCATTTTAAATATAAATAATGTTCTCCAGATCAACATGAAATCTTATCCCATATGCATAGGCTCACAACACTAACAAACACATCCAAAGTCCACACTCACTCCTTTATTTACAGGAGTATAACCTCCACCAAAACATGGGCCAGATCATTAAAAAAATAAAATCCATTTACAAGCCAACTCCAAATCAACCCTAGCAAGGATCTAACACAATACATTCACGGTTCCTAGAGTATCCTCTCGAGCGCAAAGAAAGGTCACGGACATCCATAAAACAAGGAGAGATATCCATGACACAACACCATCCACAAGGATAGCAACAACCCAACACTGACGATCAAAATACTCAGCCACCCCACAAAATCCTATGAAATTTCTTCGAAGTCTATCAACGTTATTCGAAGTAATAGTCGTTCGTGCATGGGTAAACTAATGCACTGAAGCAATAATACAAAGAGTAAAAGAAATGCATTCTCCTAGGTTAAGTGGCCTTCTATACTCATTTTCATATTTTAGTTCTCATCTTATCCAACACAATTAAGCAAAATTTTGAAAAAGATCAACAAGGCAGTCAAACACAGCTTTCAAGAACATAAAAATCATAACTTAACTACCTAATTTCTATAATGAATCTAACCATAATTTTGAAAATGGATCAGAAAGGAGAAAAAGCTAAGTAACAAAACATTTCAGTTAATCTCAATGCTGCCGTTAGCTGAAGTGCACTGTCAAAAAAGAATAATGCCATAAGCTGATCTGAACATGAAATACCAATCTGTAGTAGGACGTCAACCTAGATGATAAAATGGAAGTGTCGATAATTAACGATGTCAAACAACGAAATCTGTACAATAGATCTGAATAACAAACATTAAAAAATAATTGTCTTTGGCTATGCATCATTTAGACCAAAGGCCAACTTACACAAGCACGCTTCAAACAAATGTGACAGAGTGCCATCAACATACATTCCAGCAATTCATTTTATCTGGGACAATGTACCGCATGATTCTTCGTAAACATGATCATTTAGATCTGTATCATAAGTCAACAGCTCTCTCATAAATCAACAGAGTTCAAGAAAAAGTGCTTCCTGTTTGCCTTCAAGACCAAGCGTCCTAAATGGACGTTCACCTTCCTCAACATTTAGCACTTGTCTTGGGTAGTGCCTTACCTGGAAAATACAGTACTAAAAATATTAGATTAAGGCAATGGCGTTATAGCAGTTTGTGTCATGTCCAAGAGAAACCACATGGCTTATATTTGATGACTAGATTTAGTATGCTGTAGGGAATGAGGTTTAAAATGCTAATGAAATGAATCACGTCGGTAACGCCATGCATTTACCTCATTGCAGCCTCGAAGTTGCAACGAGTAGAAAGATCAGTTAATCATGAAGCAATGTTACTCATCTCATACAAACCTAAGAGGTTCAATCTAAGCAGTTTGTATAAACCTATAGAAAGTCTGCCGAAGAAATGCTGAAACAGAATTTTGCGCAAAAAAGCTCAAGGCTCTCCACGTGAACATTGTAGCTCACGTTCCTACATAACTGATAAGTACAATTGTAAAGGTAAGAGAAATCTTTTCAAGTATACATAGAAGTAAAGCCACAATATCATGTGTAACGTATCTAAGATGAAACAAGATAAAAGATCAGCATGATGTAGTTGGATAATGAACTTGTTATTAAAGTACCTCTGGTTATGAGGTCACAAATTCAATACGCAGTTGCACGTACAGCTAGCAACTCAATTAGTAAGCTGATTCAATCTTAGAAGATAAGATCAGACATCTATATTGGAAACGTTGTCGTCCCACATTTGTAGTGGTCAAAGTGGTTCTCAATTAAGATGTTGGGTGGGGTGACATTGAGTTGTTGACAGTTATAACCATGATAAACTATAAGCAAGTTGTTGACAGCTGTAACTTCATATATAGTAAATATCTCATCTATAAATTTTTGGTTGTAGGTCAAGAAAAGGAATTACATTTTAGCACTTCTCTCCCTCTTTCATTCTGTAACCACTGGCAAAGATCCCTTTCCTGGTTTGACGCAGGCATATGTTAATGTTCAACAATAGGAAAGTAAGACTGCTAGGTTTTATCATGTCTTGCCAGAAATGTCTACTATGAGGGTCAATTGTCCTAAAAAAAAAAGTCAAAAGTGGGGCAGAAGTGGGGCAAACTCAAGGGACTATGAACAAGGCTCAATTGAAATGTGATTATTGTGAGCAAACAAGACATACAAAATATACTGGCTTCCCCTAAGGGGAAGAGGAAAGAGAGCTGCACCAATTCAGTCACAAGCACTTCTCAGAGGCAACTAAGAATATACTTCAAGGTAGTAAATCAGAGTTCGCTGATCTCTCCAAGGAAGAAGTTGACATTCTTCGGCATCTCATAAGCAAAATGGATATTTCTTCACCTATGCCTTCAACCTTGAAATTTGCATAATGAAGCATATCCACTACAGTTTTTAGCACCTCTGCTCCTGTTAAGTCAAATGCTTTGGTCATAGATCCGGGTGCTTCTAATCATATGGCTGGCTCTTCAAACCAGTTCTCTTCTTACTTTCCCTCCTCAAGTAGAGATAAGGCTATATGGTAGATGATTCCTTACCCTCCGTATCACGGAAAGGTTCCATCCAGTGCACTTCTACCTTAAACTTTATCCAATGTTCTCCATGTTTTGAGCTTTCCTAATAATATGTCATCTATTAGTGTTATTACCAAAGATTTAAATTGTAAAGTCACATGTTCCCCTACAAATTGTGTTTACGAGGAGCTCACTATGAGAAGAACAGTGGGTCATGGTAGGATGAATGCTGGCTTGTATGTGTTAAAGGGAGATCCAGCTCACTTGTCTACAACAAGCTTAGCTAATCATGCTCTTCAACTAGATTCCTCCTTGTATGCTCAATAGAACTTTATTCAGTGGCATCAGTGTTTGAGACATCCTTCACTACAAGCCATGCAGAGATTATTTTCTAGTTTATTTAAACAATATAGTTTGGAATTTTTTGTGATGCTTGCCAGTTGGCAAAGCATACACAAAACTATTATTCAGTTTAAGCACTACACTTAAACTGTTTTCGTGTTTGGATATACATGGTTTGTCACTTTTATTAATTGTTACAGCCCCACGACTTCAGTCGATTGAATGCACAAAAAAGTGACGTATTTTCTTATTTCAAAATGTTTCATAAATGATGCGCACACAATTTGAAGCTAAGGTCAGAATTCTCAAAACTGACAATAGTAAAGAATACGCAGAGGAGGCTTTTCAGAGTTACTTCTGTGATTATGGAATATTACACCAAATTAGGTGTTGACACGTTTTGTAAAGCAGAAAAATAAACTCTTATAAGTAGCTCGATCCCTTATGTTTTCAATGAACGTTCCCAATGCCTATTATCGCTCGCACCGTTTGAAACCACACTCGCTTAAAGATTCGCAAATGGAATAACAAAAGCAAGCTGAGACTAAATAAGAACTCGCTTCAGGCTTATATTATTCACACTGGTAGGAACCAGAGATATGAACAAGAAGCAGCAAAGGGATGCTTAGAACAAGAATGCTTTGAAGAAGCAATGCGCTTCACTTAGAATGTCTTTGCTTTGATGCCTCTCCGCCTAGCAAACACACATATTTATACTTGAAGCTAAGAGCTTCTCAACTCTTCTACTCATGCTATCCAACTAAAATAGCACTAACATAGTGCGTTACATCATTCTTACTTTTAGCACACACATATAACGGGAGACAACATAGTCTCTTTACAACACATGCATTACTGTACATAGTGGCAAACATCTCTTTTAGTACATCATACGTCACCAGGGGAATCCTAACTCCTATGTGATCCTACCTCACTGTTTGGTGGAGGAGAATCCCATATCCTTGAGTTGATAGGAGAAGAAGGCATGCCACACAAATAGCAAGTAGTTAAAGATGCTCCATGTCTTCTCATATCTTCCATTCTTGAATCAAGATAAACCAGCTGTAAAGTTCTAGGATGCAATGAATTGAGCAAACACTGCTGGTGAATATCATGCTTGTTGTCTGTGTAGATTTCATGGAAAAAGGAATACCGGTATGGTGCATTCCAATCAAGCTGAGGAAAGATATACAAGATGTAACGAGGAAAGGAGGTTCAGAATATTTTTCATTATGGAAGGCTCTTGCTTAGAGATTCCCATAGAAAAGGTAATCACCATTAGGCTGATTGCGATGGGCATACAATTGGTCAGGATACGAGGGATGATAACAAGTGTGTCCAAATTGACGCCACCACAACCAGAAAGTGTCATTTGGGAGAACACATGGATTAAATTCTATTTTATAAACATGGAATGGGCTAGGCTGATAATGGATCCAATTAAAAGTATGTTTTGAAAGAGAAATATAAACAATGGAGTTCCATGTGAGTGGAAACTCTGATCCTTCTAGGATTTGGATCTGAGAAGCTTGATTCATAGGTCAATGCCCATACCTTCGAGTGCTGGGATGTTCTCCCCATCTCTCTTATATACCAATCAAAGCTTTGCTTCCATTCATCTTGGAAGGATTCTTGGATAAGAGTTCCCATTTGCAATTCATTTCTATTACATGGAGGTTTGACTCAAATGGGAAGCTCAGCAGCAGAGGCAAGTGGAGGAGGTTGAGGCCCAGCAAAGAATATCAATTGAAGAGTCTACTATGAAAGCTAGACTAAAAATGGAACTCAAGGGCAGCATCTGGAAGGAACTGAAGTGGGAGGCTAATGATGCACACCAAAGAGAGCTGCAGGAATGGCACAGGAAGGAGCAAGATGATCGCAAGAACTGGAAAATGACAGATTGGTTCCTGGACCACCATGAATCCAACACCCAGGCATGGTTTGCAGCAGGAAAATACCCTCATGTTGGCCTCAGAATCAACAAAAAAAAACCCCTGTGAAGCTCTACATTCATACATCAGAAGAACATCCCTGTCCCTCCACCTAGACAAGGGAAGAGGTTGAATCCTACGCAACAAAAATTCATAAATTCAGAAGTACGGAGTATTATTGATGAAGTCCACAGCCAACAAAGACTTGTCTGTGTGTGCACAAGCCTCCCTTTCCCTTAATGGCCTGTGCTTTTTGTCCATACATCAATGGTTTCTGATGTCAATTTCTAGGTTTTCTGGGTTTTCATGGGCATGATATGGGCTCTTTAACTTCCAACTCTCGCAATCAATTATTTTTGCTGGGCCCCCTGTTTGTCTGTTCTAGTTTGGGAATATGTTTTCCCTCTTTTTATTGTTTGTCCATGCACTGGGGGGCAGTCCTCACCCCCTTCCCCCTTTGATGTAGTTTTTGTAATATAATATAAACCTGACCCTTTTCTTTTAAAAAAAACACTATTAATCATGTGTTAATGTGGTCATGTTTATGTAATTTACAAATTGTTTTATACACAATCTTTAAAATAGATATTTTATATTAAAAGGTGAGAAAATCTCCACAGTACTAAAAGATCCAAGAAGATTTTTGCTGGAAGGGTCGGTAACACAGTGATTTCAAAAGACATGATACAATCGTGCCAACCAAAATTGGTGGGAAAATCGAGGAAGTCATTTTAAATGAACAATGCATGCTAACGTAAGCAGCTTTAGAAATGTCAAGTTACAAAAGGGCCATCTACAAGATCACACTAAAACGTCCTAGCTATGCATAGTCAGATACAGGATCCGGAGCGTTATGTCTTAAAGTTTATTTGAAGACATCAGTGACGTGTTCATGTAAAAGAGTGCACACTTGGAAAACAAAAGATACTCGTATCAAAGAAATTGGCATATACGTACATAGCTTTGTTAACTGCCCTTTCAGCTTTTTTATATTTTGTTATGTAGTCGTCACTTGTAGATTCATTTCCCCTAACTCTTGTACCTCCGAACTCCTCCATCAATTTATATATTCATTTGGTGGCGTGGCCAGTACATAATAAATAAGTCATTTCACATCACAGCTAATCTATGCTTCTCCCTAATTCATTTCTGTGATAGTCTTATTTTGTGATGCCCCTACCTTCTGTTCAAGTTCTTTTGCTCTTATTCACTCTGTCTAATTTCAACATTGTGTGTTATGTTATCAAACCTTCTTCAAGTATGACCTTACCATTCTTGTAGACTTTCAACTTCATCAAACTCCAATGTTGGTTCCACACTTGTAACTTGTAAAGCACATGCACTTGCAAATTGCTTCTCCGATTTAAATTGTTTTTCCAAATGCATGGCTTCCATTACTTGTATCATATCATTTACCAGTTTCTTACATGCCCATTAAAGTTACCATCAATGATTATAGATTTTATTCTGGTAAGCTAGTATAATTTCATCTACTGAATCCAAAACCTCTCCCCAGTGTTCACATCTGGGATAATCATAATAACATATGACGTTTCTTTTTCTTCAATATAGATGACAGTCTGCTATCACCTTTGCCTTTAACTCCAATAATGTTTTCATTAATTGGTTTATTTACAGATATACCTATCCTATTCCTATTCTTACTACTATTACCAGAGTAGAAAGACTTATATCTAGTCTACAATTTCCCTATCCTTCTCTACTTTAAATTGTATTTTTAAAGCTCTTCCCCATCAGTGTAGCTACATTCCAATTTACTAGGTTCATCATCTGGGCTTGCTTCAACCTGTACAATGTGGTGTACACTATTGTGCGTATTTTACAGGCTTCATTTAACAAGGGTTGAAAGAGCAGTGCTACAAATGACTTTGTGAATGTCGGGTATTATAGGGAATGCATTAACACCAAAATAATCAAATAATAAAGTAAACTAAAATTAATGTATTAGCAGATCATATCATCATACTGAAACTAAAAGTTAACTTATGAAGTTTGAATTTATTTAACTATTTGAAAGCTCAGTAAAAGTGGCATGTAAACTTGATGCACATTATGTTGGATTTCATAATTTTGTTCAATAGATACCCACGAACATGATAAAGTCTTTCACTTTCATATATCCTTGCATGTAAGCATTTCCTATACCATCATTAGTGTTGTAACTAAGTTGGTTACCAGAGATTACCCAATCCCAGCTCATCAAAGAAGATATGATAAATTATGACTCATGAAGGAATGTGATGCTTTGATGATAACATATTAAGAAAGTAATCCAAGGAGAAAAATGAGTAGCGAAAAGTGAGTATTGGAAACGATGGGCAGGAACTCAGGGAGTACGGAGGGAGGAGAAGAAGTGGGAGGGGTGGGCTATGCTGCTATGGGGTGTGTGGTTGGTGGGGTGTAGGAGCTAGAGCAGGGGCTTCCTGCTGCCTTGGGTTTCACTCGTTTTGCGTTTGGAGGCAGGCTGTCAATTAAGGATCTAGTTAAAGAGGTCACTTTGGTCCTCCCCTCAAGGGAGGAAAAGGTAATGCCTTCATGGTCTCGCCAAATTTCAGAAAAGTGTCAGGGTCGGCATCTTGCTCAAAGCAAACACAGTTAGAGATTGATTTGAGGGTCCAGACAATTCTCAAAGGAGTTTACAACAAGCGTGTTACAAGCAAAACATGAGGATCCTCTCATGGAACTGCAAGGGGCAAGGTACCTCCTACAAAATAAATACCCTCAAAGAATTGGTGCAAAGGGAGAACTGTGAGATTGTCTGCTTACAGGAAACCAAGCTTCGGCCATAGGAAGGCCACTACCTAAGATGGCAAGGATGGCAACTACAATTGGTTGGAAGTTAGGGGAGGGTCAATGGCCTGGCTTTTCTATCACAGCAGCCTTTTGACGTTGTTCATAGTTCACCATGGAGCATTACAATTTTCCTTAGAGATGGAGATATTTGGCTTACTAATTTCTATGGCCCTCAACATTGGGATGAGAGGCTCCAAGAACTGAACAAGATTGCTTCTCTGATCCAGGATAAACATCAATGGATTGTGGTGGGCGACTTCAATCAATGGCTGTACGATTGGGAGAAGTTTGGTGGTGGTGGTTAAGTGCCTTCTGGGGCTCAAAAGTTCCTGGATTTCCTGGTTACTGAGGAGATAGTGGACCTGGAGGTCAAAGGTTGACAATACACATGGAGCAATCGGTGGAAGGACAACAATCTGGTGATGACAAGAACTGATAGGGTGTGGATGACTTCCCACTTCCTTCTGAGTCAAGGGGTGAAGGTCAGTGGGAAAGAATGGTTGGCTTCTAATCATCATCCATTGCTCTATTGTTTTGGGGAAAGGGATCATGGAAAGGCTACCTCGTTCAAATTTGAATAGTTCTGGCTCCAGAAATTGTGGATGCACCCGCTGGTGGAGTATCTGGGGTTCCTACTTGGTACAGGCTAAGCCCAGAGATTTTCTTAGAGAGGGTATGCTTCAATTGAAATGGGAATTGTGTGCAAAGAAAAAGGAAGATAAATTTGCTTTCCATTTCATGAAAGTGACCCTCTGCATAAGCTGTTGATTATTCAAGAAGAGCAAGAGTTGGGGAGAGATATGGGAAATGTAGAGAGGGAGGCTCTAATGGAGCTCCAAACCTTAGACACTAAGGAAGAAGCCTATTGGAGACAATGGGGTCGTGCCCACTGGCTAAAGGAAGGAGACCAGAATATGTGTTTCTTTTTTGCCACAATGAAAGTTGCCAACCAGGTGAAAAAGATTCAAAATCTTGTGGTTCAAGGACAAGAAATCACTAATGACTAGCAGATTGCTCAGGCCCTTTTAGATTATTGGTGTCGGATTTGGCAGAGATGACAGGGAAACCTGATATTGATCCCAATTGACATGGTCCTCATTGTGGAGGACAACCTTTGCCTTTTGGAGCCTTTTTCTAGAAGAGAGCTAGAGGCAACTTTGGGATCAATGAAGAAGGGATGGGCACCAAGGCCTAATGGGTGGCCAGTTAAGCTCTTTCAAACTTTTAGTGATGTCATGGGCACAAACTTACTAGATGCATTTAATGAGATGCTACGGTGGCAACAAGTCCAAAAGGAGATAAATTGCTTTCACATCATTCTTATTCCAAAGTCAAACCTGCTGATGGGGCCGACACATTTCCAGCCAATCGATGTTTGTAACACCCACGCTGGATATTTTGCATGAGCTGGAACACCCACACTGTGCCTGCCATTGGCTGCCGACGAACCCCTAGCAGGGTCGCTGCTTTCAACCCATGGGGGTCGCTGTTGCCCCCCCACCCCCACCCGTTTTTCTTTGACCTTTGCCACCCCATCATTGATGACCCGATACTTGTAATCTCAAAAATGTTGGTTGCTTGGTTGGTGCCACTGATGCCACAACTATTGGGGCCTCAATAGGCTGGCTTCATCAAAGATTGTTCCATTCAAGACCAAATTTTGCTAGTTTAGGAAGTACTCCATTCTTTGTTGTCTACAAAATATCTTGGTATGGTTTTGAAACTTGACATTTCTAAGGCTTACGATATGGTGTCATGGGAGGCACTATGGGAAATTATGCTAAGAAAGGATTTCCATCCGGCCTTCATTAACCTATGCATTCATATTCAATCATTTGGGGGTTTCTCTTTGGATCTAGGGGGAAGCTGTGGGGGTTTTCGTCTCTAGAGAGAGGGTTGAGAGAGGGTGATCCCTTGTTGTAGGTCCTCTTTATTCTTGTCATGGACACTATGTAGCCTTATTGTGATATGAAGGGGATGAGAGGTATCGAAATTGCTAGAACTAGATGCCTAGTGGAACATTATGCAAACAATTCCATTTTTTTTCGAGGGCAGCTATTCCCCAAGCTGTGGCAGTTAATAAAGTGCTCCAAAGTTAATAAAGTGCTCCAAAGAATGACGAGGGAGATTGGGTTGACTATTAATAGGGGGAAGTCAACGGTTCATCTGCCTAACAGCAATGATAGGGTCAAGGGGTTGATTATACAGCAATTGGAAGTGCCTTCAAGCTCTAAAGATGATGTTTACCTTGGACTGTTGCTATATGATTGGCATAGGAGGAGGACCTGGACACAGCTACTTGAACACCTCCACAAACGAGTTGACCATTGGACCTACCATTTTTTGACTCAAGCAAGGCATGCTCTGTTAGCTTCGTCGATTCTATCAACCATGGCAAGGTACATTGCCCCAATGGCCTCTCCCCTAATAAGTATCATTGCCAAAATTGATCAAACCATTCGGAATTTTACATGAAGCGGGGGAAAACAAGGAAGCTATGTGCATTTAGTAAATTGGGATACTGTGGCAAGGCTAAAGAATGCTATGAGTCTGGGGATCTACAAGTTTTAGGATATTCTTGACATGTGCTACCAAAGTCTGCTCCAAAGGATGCTTCTAGCTAATCACTAGCCGGTGTGATGGATCATTATTATGGCAAACAAGAGTACTGGGACACATGATTCCCACGTTTAGCATGTGCTTTGCAGACATGCCACTTTTATACATCATGTGGGGCTGAAGGGGACCACCCCCAAACAACTAATCTAGCATTAATACCCCATGGTTCGAGGGTGGCAAGGCCTATGGCTGGGTTTCTTGCCCAAAAAAATCAAAGCCTTTGTGTGGTTAAGAAATCATAATGCAATTCTAGTTCAAAAGGTTCTAAGGTGCAAGGGGGTTGATATCATTGCCACAAGTCCACTATGCATGGCAAGTGTGGAGACAATGGCACATTTTGCTTATGAATGCTTGTTTACTATCAGGGTCTTACATGTGGCAAATCTTTGAAAACGGAATTTGGATGGTACTTCAAGGGTTGCAGCAATTCTGTGGTCCTTGTGAAGGGCCCAAAATCACTTCATTTTCCGGGGGAAGCAATTGCCAATGCTGGCGCAGATCACAGCCAAAGGCTCTTGTTTTTGGAAAGAGGCATGGGTGACAATGGGCGTGACATCGACATTTGAACCATCGTTTGACAGGTACCAAGAGAATGCAGAGCTATGGAAGCTTGTGGCATGGATTGGTTGGGATAGGTTGCTTCCCCGGTCACAAGGTAATTTGGATCTAAAAGATGAGGGTTTTTACACTAATTGGGACAAGGATTCCACCTTGTTTCGTGGTGTGCACATCCCGCTTACAAAAGCTTTGATTGCAACATTGTCGGGCGTTCTAATGGTGGGTGAGATTATTTCTAGCTACAAGCTGTGGGTTGCATGATGCAAAGTTGTTTTTTCCTAGGCCTGTTCCAAAGATTGGAAGTGGGCAGGTTTTGAAGTCGGCATTGCCGACAATTTGGCAAGCTGTTGTTGATCTTGTTGAATGATTTTTTGTCTAATTAAGGAATGTCTCCAAATTGCAAGGATTATATTTTAGTAACATGTGTTGCCTGCAGTTGGGGCACATGATGAATGTGCCCTGTTTCTTTCTAGATACAATGTGTCAAGGCTACTAGGGAAGCCATTCTGGGTTAATTCTACCGCTCTGGAAGGAGGTGAGGTCGCCACAGTATGCTACAGGGGATACCACGATGTGGTTAGTGTACAACCGATGAAGAACATGAAGTGAGCCATTAGCAGTGGTGGAGTTGTCCAATGATTTGGAGGCAGGGGGCTGGGGTGGTTCCTAACTGTGGGGCTAACAATGTGGTTTCCTCTCTACCACTATTGGGGGGGAGGGGTGCAACTACTACAGAAGTTGGGGAAGTGTCCGAGACCAAGTCTCTACAAATGGAGGCTATGTTGATAGAGGTTGCAGAGTTAGCAACGAAGGAAGAGCAAAGCCACTAGGAGTGAAGGTGTATAGAGCGGGAGGAGGCCATCCGACAGCAACTAGATGAAATAGAGCAACATTTTATAGACATGGCAAGGGAGGAGGGCAAAAGGCAAGACCTATCAAAAGCGGCCGCGAGGGATTCACTAGAGACAGAGCTAAGGATGGCTATTCTCGCCTAGCTTTAGGAAGAAGCTTAGAAGCAAGAAAGGTAGGAGCACAAAGCATGGGAGCGTAGAGAAAGGGAGGCGGAGGAGGAGGCGTAGATACAGCAAAGGCTAGACGCTACACATAAGAATAGCACTCATGTGTGGTTGCAACAGGGGCATTGTCCTTATGTTGGTTTGAATATCGGGAGGAATGCACCTTGGAGCTCTCTACGTAGACACACTAGATGCCAAGGTTGAGAACTACATCTTGATAAGGAGGGAGATCCGACCATGTGTGCGAGAATGGAAGTGGCTTTCAAAAGTTTTCAAGTGGCAGCTACTTTTGTTGCCTTGGAAAAACATCAAGTAGTTCTAAATGTTGTACATAGTTAGGAACGAGCGGCTTGTGCCTGTACCAACCTTCCTTTAAGACTTTAGTGGTGGCAGGTTTTTGGGGTTTGGGGTTTGCCTTTTTTATCTTGGTTTGATGCGGCTCTAGGCTTTCTAGAACACTTTTGTTTTTATTTGGAATATTTCGTGTGCTTGGGCCTGGTGGCTAGGTCATGGGTTGGGATGTCAGGGTTGGACTTTCTATTTGGCAGATGGGTGGGGGCTTCCACAATTGTTGTTGTTTATGGGGGTTTACCCCCATGTTATATTGGGGAGTAATGATGTTAATGTAGGGGGTGATATGTGGTTGGGGCTTCCCTCGCTCGCAACACACCCCCCAAACCACTCTCCTCAATTTGTAGTTGAGGGTTTGGTTTGCTATTGGGGGGTGGTTCCATTTTGGGTGTTGGTGGGGTTTTCACCCCACCTCCCCCCGATGACTTTTGGCTATTGGTTTTCTGTCTCTCCCCTTTGTATACGCTAGGTGGGTCGTACTGTACATACTGATTTTTTATATTAATTTACCCAAACTTTTCTCAAAAGAAAAAGGGAGAAATGATGTGAAATTGTTTGTTTTCTTTTGTTGATGGGGGGAGGAGCAGTAACAAGAGAATACAGAGTTAAGAAAAAGCAAATCAATAAGATGTAGTGAATCAGATTCAAAAAAAAATGATGAAAGACCCTAAAGAAATAAGATGAAGGCTTTAACAATTAACGGCTCATGGTGTACTATGATGTCAAAGAAACCATTCTAGAAAAGATAATGAAATGTAGGAGATCCAAGCATCCAATCAGCTGCAAGTTGATAAGAAATTAGACACAAGAGATTGAGATAATCAATTAGCTATGGGATTGTAAAAGAATCCATTGTGTCGAGAGACTTCGCAAATAAGAAAAAAGCTTAACTTTAAGACTACACCCAGGTTTCTGTTTTCTCTGCCCCCCACCNTTTTTCCAGTGGGCCATCCCTGATGACCCTTAAACTGTATACTTGTGTACTATATTTCTCAGTAATACAATCCCGAACATTCCCTCAAAAAAAAAAAAAAAAAGACTACACCCAAGTTGGGAGGGAGCTATGGGAGGAGGCACTAGAGGTGGCGGAGTGCGACAAGGAGTGGATGATGGCAAGGATCATGGGAGCATAGGTGCCGAACCAAAGGGCAACCACAATAGCTGCAGGGGAGGGCTTGATGATGGTGCAAGAGGGCTTTCCCAACTCTCTAATTTGGAGGGTCTCTAAGAGGGACTTTTGGATCTGGTTTCTTTGGGGTTTTGGAAGCAAATAGCTTTAGTGCAGCTGGCTAGCACCCAGGCAATGGTGGGATCGAGGTGTGTTCTCATAGAGAGGGGGTCATGTGCTTGCATGTTAGTCGTCCACCTAGTGAGGGGGTGTGAACTTTGAAGCTCAACCTCATCAACAAGTTCGTGTCAACGAGGGTGCAGCCGCGGCTTGACCTTATTCGGAAATGGGCTATGTCAAACTAGGGTTTGAAGGATGTGCAGGTTTGTAGCCTGACAGATGAATTGTTGCTATTTGTGTTTAGTTCAGATGTTGACCATGATAAGGTGCTTTTTGAGGGCCCTTGGTTTTATGGGGCCATGGGTTGGCTCTAATGCCTTGGTGTCTAGGAGCCCACTAGGAGGCTGACTTTTTTGCCTGTGCACCCATTTGGATTTGGGTATCTAACATTCCCTGTGAGTTGTGGACATCAGATTTTTTGAAAACCGAAGAGTTCATCAAGATTGACCATTTTACAAAATCCATGGAACAAATGGGATATGCCGCTTCTGTGTGTGGCATGTGCTTGGCTTTAAGGACTAGGTACAAGAAGTGGTCCTAGACCTTCCAACAAGAAAGGAAACACTCCATGTCAAGTATGAAAATTTACCTCATGAAGGGTCGATTGAGTAGGTGACAACATCAGTGGCCCACTACACAATTTGTGAGAAAAGTGGGCACCAGGTGGCAACATGTCGCCTTCAAACTAAAGCCATGCCACCAACGACTAGGGAGGATTGGACGGTTGTGGGTTGGCATGGGTGGCCAGTGTGGGCTAGGGTGACTTCTTTTGATCCTACGGTGGCCATCTCGAGTGGTGGTGCTACTGAAATATTTGCTTTGGGTCTGAATGTACCAATGGTTGATTAAGTGACAGTAGATGAAATATTGGGGGAGATCTCCCCACACTTAGAAACTTAGGGTGGGGGTGGGAGGGGGTGCGGTGGGCGGGGATGGGTTTCCTGATGTCCCCCAAGCCTAAGAGCGCAGGGAGGCCACTCTCGTCGATTGCCAGTAGCAAGAAGACGCAAGCAAAGATTGATTTGGGATTACAACCAACCCTAAGGAAGGTGTATAAGAAGTAGTCAACTAGTAAGCAATGAAGATCTTATCGTGGAACTACATCGGTCAAGGTACCCCCTACAAAATAGCTACCCTTTGAGACATAGTGAGACGGGAGGAATGTGATATTGCATGTTTACAAGAAACTATGTTGCAGGCTACAAGGGCCCACTATATACACTGGCCCGAGTGGCAAGCACAACTTGTGCCCAATAGAGGAAAGGTCAAGGGCTTGGCCATTCTAGTGAAGCCACCTTATAGTCTGGTGGATTCCTCATCCTAGAGTATCATAGTGAGGCTTACAGATGAAGGCATGTGACTTACCAACTACTATAGGGATCAAAACTGGGAAGTATGGTTGGTTGAGCTAAGCCGGATAGCCCAGTTGGTTGTTCAAAGGCAATGGCTAGTGATTGGTGACTTCAACCAACGTTTGTACGCTTGGGAAAAGTTGGGAAATGATTTGTCCGAGCCACCAAGTAGCCAGCAATTTCTAGACTTTCTGTAGCCACATGATTTAGCTTACCTGGAGATTGCCGATTGTAACTTTACCTAGAGCAACCATCATAGGGGAACGAAGTTCGTTTTTATCAAGAATCAACTGTGTTTGGGTAAGCTCCAGTAACTTATTGGATCTCTAGGTCCAGGTTTCTAGGAAAGAGAGGCTAGCATTAGACCATCAGTCGCTTCACTGTCAAGTGAGGAAGTAGTCTCCATGAAAGTCCCCCTTTCCTTTCGAGCGGTCTTGGTTGCTTAAACATTGTCTTAGACTATTGGTGACCTAGATCTAGGCAGATTACCCATCACAGGTAGACCCCAAGGAGTTCTTGAAGCATGGGTTGTCTCGTCTCAAGCAAGCTATTCGATCAATCAATGCCATCAAGAGGTACTCTTTCAGAAATGGACATGTGGGTCTATTGGAGTGCCTAGCCTCTCCAAGCTCGTCAAGAGGTGGGAGATGAGGTGGCTGAGGAACAAATGGTTTTAAAGGAGTTACACGACCTGGCGGAGGAGCTATACTGGAAATAGTGTGTCGGATTAAGTGGTTGCAAGAGGGCAACATAAACACAATTTTTCTTCGCGGCAGCTAAGTCTCATAGCCAGGCCAAGATTGTTAAGCTAGTGCAAAATGGGGTAACCCTCACTAAACCCCAAGATGTTGCCCTCATGATGCAAGAGTACTAGTCTAAAATTTGGGCCAAAACGGACATGGTATTGTTTGGCCCTATCATATTGGTTCTTGATGAGACAAATAATCATAAGCTCTTAGAGCCTTTTTCATGGACTAAGCTAGATGAGGCGATGACTTCCATGAGGTTGGATTGCGACCCTGGGCCAAATGGGTGGCCCATCAAACTTTTCCAGGTGTTTGCTAATATTTTAGGGGCAAACATTTTGGAGGCCTTTAATTTGATGCTGTAGTGGCAACAGATCCACCGCGAAATCAATTGTTCCAAAATTGTTTTGATTCTCAAGGTGGTTGATCCATTGGGCCCTTCTCAGTTTCACCCCATTGGGGTGTGCAACACACTAATTCAACTCTTCACGAAGAAGCTTGTTAGAAGCCAAACACCGTTGATGTTGTGCCTAGTTGGGAGTAATCAGGCAAGGTTTGTTAAGGAGAGACTATTGCATGATCAAATTATTCTTCTTTAGGAGGTCATGCACTCCATTCACTGCTGGATATTCTAGTATGTGCATTAGGTTGGACATAAAAAAAAGCTTTTGACAGTATTAGTTGGGACGCCCTTGCAGATATAATGTTGAGGAAAGGCTTTACCCCCAAATTTGTTAATCTTTGTATNGGTGTGTGTGTGGGGGGTGGGGTTGTGGTGGGTGTGTCTGTGGGGATTTTCATCCCTTTAACGGTTGAGGCAAGGGGATCCCCTTTCTTCATATTTATTTATTATTGAAATGGGCACCCTGCAGACTTATTATTCTATTGAGGATGTCCACAGATTGAACATTGTGGGGATTGCTTGCTTGGCAAAACATTATGTTGATGATACTATGTTATTTTCACGCCTATCAGTGTTGCAAGCACAAGCTATTAACAAGGCACTAGACAGAATGGCACAAGAGATCAAGCTGGAGGTGAATAGAGAAAATGCACTATACACTTATTTAATGCATCTAACTTAATTAGGTGGAGAATTCTGCAAGTGCTTGGGATGTTAACTAGTATGGACCAAAACTCTTACTTGGGGATGCCGATGTACGCCTAGAATAGGCACAGTACCTAGTTGGCTCTCATTCGCAGATTACATCAAAAGATTGAGCATTGGACTAAGCATTGCCTAACACAGAAGGGGAGGATTATTCTTGCTACCTCAGTATTATCAACTATGGCTAAATTTACAGCCACAATTGCATCCCTTCCCACAGTAGTTGTTAACAAGGTGGACCAACTTATCAAAAATTTCATTTGGTCTAGGGGTAAAGGAGGTACCAAGATGCATTTGGTGGGGCGGGATACCATTGCCTAGCCTCAGGCGGCTGGTGGTTTGGGGATTCTATGATTTCATAATCTAATCATGATGGGATACCAAAGGTTGGTGAATCGTGTCATACAGGCGAATGATGACACAGCCCAATGGATCCAGATTATTAGGGGCAAGTACAATCAATGGAAAGCGGGGTGTCAACACTCGTTCATTTGGAGGACCCTCTGTAAGCATGTAACTATTATGCAAACGGCTAGATGGGGAGGTTGCCACAAGAGATCATTACTCACAAATATCTTGTTGTAATGGGATGGCATGGTTTATGGAAGGGAAGGCTCCCATAAAAGATAAAGGTTTTTCTTTGGTTGATTAATCATAAGGTGTTGCTGGTGCAGGAAGCTATACAGGCACGTGGACTCAATATTCATGATGGTTGCCCATTGTGTTCTAGAGAGCTGGAAATGATTGAACATTTCATTTTCTAATGTTCCTTTGTGGTTGACATTTGGTGGTTGCTACACCCCACCCCCCCCCCCCCCCTCCCCCCCCCCCCCCCCCCCCCCCCCCCGGGCCAAAGGCCCACATACATTTAAGTGGGGATTCTATAACAACAACTATGTTGTGGAGTTTGTGGCACACCCAAAATAATTTGATTTCTTGGTTGACTAGGCTTCCTTCGCTAACTCAGGTGGTGCAACAGGGGGTGAGGCTATGGAAGGAAGTGACCACAGCAATGGGGCAAATGCCGACTTTCAAGCCAGATTGCACAAGCTATTAGAGCAATGAGGAGCTTTGGGCGTTGGTTCAACGCGTGATTCGGGTAGAGATTTTGGGGATGTTGAAGGGAGACCCAAATTTTGCGATTGATTCTTTCTACTACCACTGAAGAGCGAATGCCATAAATTTTTGGGGGGTCCACATCCCTCTAACAGTGGAGACAATTTTGGTTTCTCTTGGGGTGCCAACCACGGGTGATGTTATTTTGCCCCAAGCTCGTGGTTTGCAAGACGCCCAAGTGTTCTTTGCTGCAACTATCCCACAAATCACAAGTGGGCAGGTCCACAAGTCTACTTTGCCCCAGCTTTGGCAACTTGCAACAAAGTTAGTGGATCAATTTTTCATGCAATCAGGCAACGCCTACAAGTTGCAAGGGATTCACTTCTCCTTTCTGAAATGTCTCAAACTTTGTCAAAGGATTAATCTACCTCGATTCTTTCTTGAGGTGCTTTGGCAACAATGCCAAGGTCACCACTAGGGGCTTATCCTTGCCCTCCGGAGGGTGGCGATGCCCACTATGCCCAGGCCGGTGCAACCTGAGTCATGGGTGATGTATAGTTGAAGATTGACGTTGGAAGGTACAATTGGCTTCAAGGGAGATGAGGTTGCCCAATCTTCCCAAACCTTACAGGATCCTGCAAATCAGGAGATGTTGGAGGCCATGTTAGCTAACAAGATTGGGCTGGCCATCTACGTGGATGTGGTGAAAGCCAATGCCATGATCAAACTCCTAGAAACTGAAAAGGTGATGGCTGAAGCTTGCGCAAAAGCTCTTTTGGAGGAGACAATAGCTACAAAAGCTAGGGTTGCTGAGGAGGCTGCATTGTAGGCTAGGCAAGAAGAGCACCATGTGTGGGAGGCCCAAGTGGAAGGCAAGGGATCTACCACAATATGAGGATGGTTGAGCAATGGTTTGCAAAGTAGGAGAACGAGTTGAGAAGGGGTTGGAAGCTGAAGGAGGCCACAAGCGGGGTGGCTCTCGAAGCCTTCCTTCATGAGCAAATACACATGGAGCTGCTACACAAGGAACAACATAAAGCGGAGTTAGAGTGGGCCAAGCAAGAGCAGTAGAAGAGGGAGAAGCACAAGGTGAAGGAGCTTCAAAAATGGATCAACAAGGCTCATGAGCCGAATGTGAGGATGTGGTTGGAGGCAGGGAAATGCCTTTACATTGTCATGAATATTAATTGCAACATGTCTTGGACAACATTATGAAGACACATCCGAAAGAGTTCTGCTAAGCTTCATCTTGATGGATGGGGCATTGCAGAGGAGCATGTGGCCAAGGCGAAAGCTCTAAAGGAGTTCTAGCAAGCTGCCACATTTGTTTACACTAAGCATCACAACGTGGTGCTGGAGGCTATCCATGCCCAAGAGTGGGCTACTTGTCACTGTGTGAGGCTTCCTAGGCATTTGTAAATGTTAAGTGTGGGTTAGCATTGGGGTCAGAGGTCCTAGTTTTTCATTTGTGGTTGTTGTTTTCCTTGTTTCTTGTTGTGGTTGGGTTGTTGGGTCTTTTGCCTTCCTGTACACACAAGAATTCTGTCGTCGATATTTGGCAATGAATTGTTTGTGCACATTGAGGGTAGTTAGTTGGGCACATGGGTTTTGGGCGTGGGGTGTTCNGTTCCCCCCCCCCCCCCCCCCTCTCCCCCTCCTCCCCCCTTCCCTTCTCCTCCGGCCCCCTTTTGCCTTTTTGGGGTTGGGGTGTTGGGGGTGATATATCCTCAAGTTTTTGTATCTTGCTTTGTACATATTTCAAGCTTATTTATATATTTCCCGACCTTTACACACACAAAAAAAATCCATGGGGGGCCCATTCCTGATGGCCCACCATTTGTAATCTCTTGTACTATAGTTTGCGTTTCTCAGTAATATAATCCCGACTACTTTCTCAAAAAAAAAAACAAATGGGAAAAGCTCAAGAAATGAATTTTAGGATGTGTAAAACTAGTCTAGAGGGATCATGATTTCCCAAATCTATTGCAAAATGTAATTGATGTTCACATAGTGGATATCAAATGGATCAATAATAATATAAGCGAGACAATGCATGGTATACATAAAATTCCTCCAAAACATTGTAAAATTACTAAAATAATTATTTGTGAAAAATACTAATAGTAATTAATCATGGTTGCTTCCCGCTGCAACATGAGAACTTTAACAATTAAAACTATTGTTCTTATCATTTATACAGTACAAAAAAGTTTAGGATCCTCTTACAGCAACTTGGAGGCTTTATGTTGCTTCTTGTGTGTTGAATGCACTCTTTTATTTTGTTTTCTTGGGTTTGAATTGGAATTGACTTTCAACCAACACATTCAAATTTAGCATTTTGAAATCTAGATTTTTGGTCACTAGGATCATCACCTGGAGCCACAATGCTCATCTTGCAAAGTGGGGTCCCAGGAAGGTTGATGGATGAGCCAAAGCTTAACCTCTTAGAGTGGCTGCACCTAGGTTGGAACCTAGGTCTTTGACTTGAGAAATGAGTACCTTACCATCACTCCAAATGACAGTCCATTCTATAGTGGGGGTGGGAGTTGAACCCATGACTTCCCGAATGCCAACCCTAACTCTTTCAGCCCCTCCAACTAGCCACCAAAGCTGAACGCCAACCCTAACTCTTTCAACCCCTCCAACAAGCCACTAGAGACAATTATCTTGGTTAAAATGTTGGGTGGGAATCAAACCCCTAACCTCCCAACTACCAAACCCAAGTCTTAACCCTTCTTTAGTCACTAATTCCTTAAGATATTAATTGAATGTAGATTTTTCCCTGAAAATTGTTGTAACTTTTCTGAACTTGCAGTTGTCCTTGTAATGTTTATCTAAACCAAAGATAGGTTGTAAGCCCAAATCATAACCACATTCTTGGACCAAGAAAACAAAAGATCGCCCTTCTTATATACCCATTGTGCTTCCACTGTCTCAGTCTATTGTCATTTCCAAAAACATAACCTAATGCAAATTATAGGCAGATCAATGTTTGAACTTTTGACCAACATAAATTTCTTTTGGAGAAACTTCAGGCGTAAAATTAAATAAAACAAAACATGTACAGCATATGAACATCCCCAAAAAGACAAGGAGAGAGCATCCCCCTCATCCCAAAAAATGAGGGTAACTATTTCTCCCCCACGCCCGTGCCCCCCACCCCCCCTCTTCACCAAAATTCTCTCCGAGAATTTAGGATAAAACAACAAGAAGAAAGACAAAAGCCAAAACCCTCCAAAAAAACTCTCACCCAAGCCACACCAAACAAAAGTTGCCCCATCTACAAACAACCTAAAGATGCATAGGGGGCGTCAAGCATCTACAATAGCGCCTCTCCTAGCTATGAATGATATCCAAAACAGCCCTATTGCTCTCTGTGGCCACAAAGGCCACCACCTGCTGAAATTCCTTGAAGCTCGCTTCCTTCCTCGCCTACTCCTCAGCATTCCCCTCCCCATCCAAATGCAACTTTTGACTCGATGCCAAATATGCCTCTAGAGCATGGCCCACAGAGCGCTACACCTAATGTCCAAAATCATGTAGGGACATCTCCTCTCCTATAGCCACGCCCACATATGATCTTCATGGGCCCAATCTAGCCGTGCCTAGATCTCCACCTCCTCTTGTTCCTCATCCTCTCGCCGCTGTCATGCCTTCCTCTCCTGCTCCTCCTGAAGCCTAGCCTCCTCCTAGAGCTCCTCTCATATTTGTTGTTGCAGCTCCTCTTCTGTCTCTTGCCTAGCTATCACCTTTGCCAAATCACGTTGCACCCATTCTACCCTTGCCACCTTCCTCAACCATTATGAACTCCTCCTCCCTCTGCCTTAGCCATTCCAACTCTAGCCGAAATTTGTCTTCCCACCACTGCAACTACTCTGCCCAAATTGCGCACTCCTCACGTGTGCACTCTACTACTTCCAAATCCATCAACAGCCCCACCATTCCCGAGATCCCCCCTTCTTCATCCCCCCTCCCCTACGCATTCAGAGTTCCAGCCCCCCTAGGGCCCTTCCAACCTCTCCCGAGACCACGATGACTCACCCACCTCCTCTACCCCAACAACCCTCTAGTCTGTGCTCCCCTCCGAAGCCACCTCCTCCAACTCACTTGAACTAATAGAGATATCTACCACCAATGGTGGCCCACACCACTTTTGTCATTGTTTGTACACCGCCCACACCGTCAGAGCCCCAACTGGCCTCCTCCGATGCAACACCCCCAAAATGTAACAAGGCAAGTTCACCACAATTCCCCTCCAGAGGCATTGTAGAAAGCCAAAATGCACCCCCAACAACTTCCATGCATTGCCCGAGTGGACGAAAAACCAATCCATGAGCACCGTGACATCCTACCACATAGGATCCAAAGCAAACTTAGGGACCTATCCACTAGCCATCTTGGGCACTGTCCCTAGGAAGAACTCCCGCGCATCTTGTAGCCCCCTCCCCCGTAACCCCACCTCCTCCCCTTTCATCGATACCCGCAAGTACCTAGCACTGGCTACCTCCCTGATGACTACCTCAAGGAGTGTAACTCTCACCCCCTAAAACAAAGTGATATCCCTAAGCCAATTGTTATAGAATGGTCCGTCTTGCAGATCAAGGTCCCCCCGGAGCTGCTCCAGCACCAGGCCCAACCCACCCTGTTCACCAGATGCCACATAACTAGATTAGTGCGGTATTCCTCACACGACAACTCATATATTGGGGTTACCCCCATGACCACCCGTGCTTCCCTCCATGCTCAAAAACTAGCAGCTGCCACCTGCGCTAGTAATGCCAAAGCAATGTCCCTAAAAACTTAGAAATTTATGGTTCGCCACAATTGCCAAAGGATGGCCACAACAAGTCCCCATCTAGCGTAATCAGTATTGGAATTTGCACAACCTGCCACACCCACGCCGAATAAGTACACTGCCATGCAAAAATGTTCCACTATTTCCTCCCCCGCCATGCAAAGGAGACATGTAGCAATCACCCGTTACCCCCTCCTCCATAGCACAAGCGACACAGGGATAGCACCATGTCTCATCAACCACAGAAAAAATTTAACTTTTTCAAGGAGCTTGCCTTGCCATTATTGCTACCACCCCCTAACAATGGGGCATTGATGTTTGATTAGTTGCATCGGCTGTCAATTCATTAGCCCCAACAGTAAAATCCTTCACACGTGCATCACTAAAGAGCACCAAAAATTTGAATCACTGCTCACAACCTCCCATTGCTAGTACTTCTAATGCGTGATTTGCACCCATTGGGTAGGGTTACGATCCTAGTCACAAAACCATCGCAACAACCCCTGAAGCCACATGGCCCAAACATTAGCAAAGCTCAACAGTCTAGACCTCCCGCCTACTTTGGTCTCACCATGGTACCCCATGCCACTAGATGCATCCTACCACCCCCTTTACCTCTCAAGCATGCAAAATTCCACACAATGTGGTTGACTTTCTCCATCACCTCAGTCAGAGGGGAGGTGGCAGACACAGTGAATCTAGCCATAGCCTATAGAACTGATGAAGCCAAAACCAACTTCCCTACCCTGGAAAGAAACCAAGTAGCCTAGTGACTAACTCTTTCCTGCATTCTTCTGATCAAGGATTCCCAAACCCATTTTTTGTGTCAATCCTAGAGGTAATCCCAAGTAGGTATCCTCTCTAGACCCCATTAAGACCCCCAGCAATTGGACAATTCTCCCCCATACTGTTTGCTCAACATAACTTTTTATCCTATTTGCTGACAAGAGTATGCTGAACCATTACTTTAGCTCGGTGTATACTTAAGAAACTAATCACAAAGAATTCAGAAAGGGCAGATCAAAATATTTAAACAAAACATATTGGAGTAAGCCCCAAACAAACATAAAATTTTAAGAAAACATGAATATGTTTGATGATTTCAAAAAGAAGAAGGAAAAATCAACCAAAAGGATGTTTAGCAAAGTCTTGCAATAAGTAGGGGAAAAGGAAAGGAAGGAAGAAAAGCAATACCAGTCGGTAGCTTCCAGTTTCAATATTGGTGTGCTTCTCTATAAACTTGAAAAGTAACTGCAAGAATGACAAAATCATTAGTTCATACTTAAAGAACAGCTAACAAAGCTGCTGGATTTTGATTAAGTGATAAATAAATAATGAAACCTCCTGTTTGTCTGATATATTGAAACTAGCACGTAGTGACTGGCCGTCAGGCATTCTTATATGAAAGCAAACAGCATTTTCATCTTTTATGGGATGCCCTGTTTCAGGACTGCTGGCATCTTCCTGTATTCATTAAAAATGAAATGAAATGAGACGAGAATTATGATGCTAATTTCATGATAATGAAACAGCAATGATTATGATAATTTCATGACAAGAAAACAGTTTTATGAAGTAGGAAATGCAATCCCTTTGTAAAGATATCACAACAGAAACAATAACATGAGACAAACCATGTGTGCTTTAAAGGATGTATCCGTGATAGGTTTACAGGGACAAACTCGTTCAACTGTATCATCTCATTTGTATCAAACACTCATGCTATAATATTTTATGCATTTATGCATATATCTGTTTCTGAATATTCTATAAGTTTAACAGCTAATAATATTGCTGAACAATTTTTTTTTCTTTTTTATTGGATATTCATATGAAGGTTTGGTAATGTTACCGCCACTGTTAGAATTTTCTTTTCCCTGATGTTAAGACACGTCAGGTTAACCTAGTAAAGATGAGGTTGTAGGATCAATTATTAGGGTCCTGGGTCTAATTTATTGATATTTTATGAAAAGCTTTGGGCTTGAATAGTTGTTACCATTGTGAAGTGTTGCGATGTGAGACGGTAGATAATAAGATTTTGGAACACATGACCCGCTGGAATCTAATTGACATTATACAAGTGGCCATAGCATAATGTGAAACATGAAAAGTTGTAGGGTTTCTACTTCCTATAGTGGTGCCTTCAGGTTTAGAAGTGGTTTCGTAAATTAATATCAATTTGTAAGATTGTAGAAATCGTCAAAGAGGTACGGATTATTTTATGAAGTTATTTTTGGAATTCCAGTAATCCTTGGGGTTTTGGGAAATGCTCATAAATTAGTAATTGTTCTTAGAAAGATTATGATGTCTTTGTTAGAGTTTCTAGAAACCCTAGGATGAGGTATAAATACAAGTAAAACCCTTGAAGAGAAAAGCATTGACTAAACCATTAGAAGATTGATATAACATCCCACTCCTAGATGTTATTAAAAATGCTTAATTTTGGCTTATAATTATTAGTAGATGTCATCATTTGAAATGCTTAATTTTGGCTTATAATTATTAGTAGATGTCATCATTTGAAATGCTTAATTTTGGCTTATAATTATTAGTAGATGTCATCATTTGAAATGCTTAATTTTGGCTTATAATTATTAGTAGATGTCATCATTTGAAGTGATGGTAAGCTGCTTATTTCTCAAGCCATAAAAACTGGGTTTGAACCTATGTAGAACCACTCGAAAAGATCTTACGCTTTCATTCATCCACCTACCCTCCCAGAACCCGCTTAGCAAGATGAGCATTGAGCCTCTAGGCGAAAAAAGAAAAAAGTAGAATTATTAGCAAATGCTTACCAAAAACTAAGCATGGAACTTCATTTTGAGAAAAAAAAAAGCTTGTAATGATGCATAGCTAACAGGGTCTTAAACCAAGCACTGCTGTCCCAGTAAACCCAGTTATGCCTTAAACCAAAGGGCAGACCAGGCCCTCTTTGTCCCACTTCTCCGATAATGCCCCTTGACCTCTTCCCTAAGCTCAACAACTAGATGCTATCACACTTTATTGGTCTAAAAACCTCAGGTCAAACCCTTTCAAAATCCCGAGGATGATAAGCTGAAAACAAATTCAAGTTAGTTTAGAGAATCTTCTACAATGATTTCCAAAAATCATTAATAAATCTTAAATATTTATTGCTAATTAAGGCACCTTTATATTCTATGTAAGTTTTACAAAAGTAATGTGTTGGCTATATGTCTTGGGACACAACGTCAAAAAAATGTTTCAGATTCGAACTCCCCACACCCTGCACCCCTCTCCCGTCCTCTTCCCAACTATCTTAAAGAAATATTACAACCTATTTGAAGAACAATGAAGCCACATGTGAAGCATTACTAGCCTTCTTACATTGAATAAAGTAAGATGTCTTAGTAAATCTATCCACACACACAAAAATACAATCATGTCCATGCCTTGTCTTAGGAAGACCTGTCATGAAGTCACAGAAATGTTTTCCCATGGCTTACAATGGGTAGGCAATCATAAGTAATAACCAATAACATTCATTTCGCATTTTCCCCTTTGGTACACCACATTCTTTCACAAACTTTTCAACATCCTTAGCCATTTCATACCAATGATAAGATCTATACAATAATTCAAACGTCTGATGTTTTTCCATATGTCTATCCATAAACATGTTTTCCCACAATCAAATTGTATGTCATATAACACCATGAAATACAAAGTTTTCCTTTATAGAATAAAACCCATATTTACATGGTAACCCAACCACCTAGAAGCATCAGAAATCAGACCGTACTTCTTTGAAGTAACTTTAATACTTTGCCTTCAGGTCCTCGAACTCCTCCACATGATAAGAAGAAGAATCCAAACATCCCAATATTGACAGAGCATATGCTGCTACATTCAAGTTTTTATACTTATATTTGATGACAAAATTAAATTCTAGAAGTTCTTCAATCCATTAAGGTGTTTAACACTCAAGTTTGACTTAGAACTAAGAAATCAAGAATCTCTAGAAGAAAATGATTTTTCTAATGCTTCAATCAAGGCTTGAAGAATTGCATAAAGTTCTTTTTCATAAACACTATACCTCCTCTTACTCTCCTTAAATTTTCAAAAAAAATGAATGGCATTGGTTTAACCTCTTCTGAAGCTACTCCTACTTGCACTCCATTAGCATCCACCTCCAGTTGAAAAAGTTTGAAAAAGTTGAGCAAGGCTAAAATTGGTTGGCTCGAAATCTTTCACTTGAACATGTTAAATGTCACTTGCAGTTTTGTGTTCAATCAAAATTGTTTTCTTTTCTTGGAAGATCAAGCATAGAAGCAACAGTAGTGCTAAATCCCCTTATGAACCTCCTATAGAAGCTTGCAAGTCCAACAAAACTTCTTACCTATTGGATGCTTATTGGAACTAGTCATTCTCTAATGGCTTGAACTTTGTTGGTTTCATAGAGATTTAATTCTTTCACACAACATATACAAAGTAGACAATCTTATGTGCAAGAAAAATACACTTTTAGACATTGATGATTAATTTACTTGCATCATGTCTTAAGAAAACTCTCCTCAAAGAATCAAGATGCTACTCACCTCTTGTTCAGAACAAGAATGTCATCAAAGAAAAATATGACAAATTTCCAAGAAGTTGGGGGGGTTTTGAAATGGGAGTGGGAGCGGGAATGGGAGTGGGTGTAGACACAAGAGCAGACGGGGACATCAAAGCTAGAGTAGGAGCTAACATAGGTGGGGATGCAGAGATGGGGATTGGCCTAAAACTAGGGGGTGGGGGGGAGTTGGTGCGCTAGGGGGAGGGGCGGGTGGCAATGGGCCTCAATAGAGCAAAGGTGGTAGGACTAAGAATCTGTGGAATGATGACCGTCTGCCCAGCTTCTTTGGAGCCTCGATGCAAACAGACAATTTGTTGCATATTGAAGTTAACCATCTACCGTCTGAAGGCATCCGGATGGCAGAGCGTAGCCTCATTAACTGCTTCGTGTTTAGAGGGGTTCGACCCAAGCTGAACTGATTCGTAAGTGGGTTGTGGCCATGTGAGGTTTCGAATCTGTGGGGGGTTTCGATGCCTTTCTGAGGACCTCCTCCTTTTCGTGTTCAAATGCATGGAGGACCATGACCAGGTCCTTCTGGGTGGGGCATAGTTCTTTGGGGCTTGCAGCCTGGTGTAAATGCCTTGGTGGCCCTAGGGCACATCGGGATCTAGATCTGTTCTCAAGGGCACCAATCTAGATCTGTGTTTCAGGTCTCTCGTGGGAGGCTTGGACACTAGAGTTTATCTAATCTTTCATGACTTTCTTTGGAGAGTTTATTACGCTAGATAAATTTACATCTTCTCTGGAGTGCATGGGGTTCCCGTGGTTTTGTGTTTGGAGGCCTTGGGCTCCAAAAGATCTTCTTAAGGAGGTTGTTCTAGCACTCCCCTCTAGGGAGGAACGCATCACAATGGAATATGAGAATCTACTAACTAAGGGACCTGCCCCAATCCCTAAAAGTGTTCCTTGTTGATTTTGTGGTAAACCAAGTCACTCCATGGACACCTGTCACACCAAAAAGAATGGGGCTGCCAAAACAATGGATGCAAAGGTTGGAATAAAGTGCAGAAGAAGGGGCATACAAGCAGGGAGCCAGTAGCCAAGAAGATGGCTAGGGGCTGGACCGTCATCGCCCCCCGCACCCCCCCAAACCTACCCCACCCCACCTCATAGAAGGTGGCTCTGAACCCCGTCCCCATGACTTTGCCAGGGAAGGTTGGGATAGGGACATCTCAAGGAAATGGTGGGAGGGTGGAACCAACTAGTTTGGTTCCTGAGAATGGCTTCACCACTCCTCCAAAACCAATGTCACTAGGGAAATTGCATAGGACAGTGCGAGGTCCATCTAGTAGTTGGGCTTTTGTCATCCGGGATGTCGGCCAAGGTGGTGCAAAGCCTAGCCCAGGTAGTAGTGAAGGGTTTCGGGTAATGATAGATCCTACTAACGTGGGGCATCCATCCACCTAGCTGGAACTTGATTTGGGAATCCAGAAGACTTTGAAAGAAGTCTACCACAAACGCATCGCTAGTAGACAATGAAGATTCTTTCATAGAATTGCACAAGATAGGGCACCCTCTACAAAAGAAGTGTCTTGAAAGAATTAGTGCATACAGAGAACTGTGACATCGTTTGTCTCCAAGAAATGAAATTGCGGAACCAGGAGTTTGGCTTTTTGCATTGGGACGGTTGGCAGGTGCATTAGGTTGCATATCAATGTCAAGCTAGGGGCCCGACCATGTTATCCAAGATTCCCTTCTCCCTACTGGATGCTTCCAATTGGAGCATTATAGTTCATTTTCCCTCTCTTGGGGTTTGGCTCTCTAACTTCTATGGAGAACAAGTTTGGGAATGGTGCCTGGGGGAGCTGGACAGATTAGTTGGCCTAGTGCTTGATATAGAGCACTAGATTATTGTCGGAGACTTTAACCAGTGGTTGCATGCTTGGGAAAAATGGATGGGGATTGCACCCCACCAAGTGGCACTGACCATTTTCTGCAATTCCAGCATCAACATGCCATGGCGGACATGAGGCTCGACAATTGTAGCTTTACTTGGAGTAATAGACAAAAAGGGGCAGCCCAAGTCATGTCCAAGATTGATAGGGTTTGGGTTGGGTCGGTGATCTTGTTCTAGAACGTGCATATCACTAGAACTAAACATTGAACCTCTGATCATAGGTCACTGGTTTGCCAAATTGGAATGGCGTTGTGCATGAAGACTTCATGTTTCAAGTTTGAAAGAACTTGGCTTGCAAAGCCTTGGCTTCGGCCACTAGTTGAGGCGATCTAGGAAGGATACTCGACTTATTGTGAACCCCATGAATTCCTCATAATGGGCTTCAGACCCTAAAAAGAGAGATCCATGCATGCAGCAGAGAGGAAAAATATACATTTCGATCTCATCGGGGGATGATTCAGTAGAAGTTGCTCCAAATATAGGAACAACAAGAACTCAAGGAGTCTTTGGTTCAAGAGGAACAGGCTTTGTTGCTGGAACTGTAACAACTTGACCATGAGGAAATGGACTATTGGCGTCAGTGCTCTCACAACAAGTGGTTGATAGAGGAAGACCGACCTACTAAGTTCTTCTTCACGACTGCTCAAGCACATAATCTGGCCATAGCGGTCCTAAGCCTCATGAAACAGGGATAGGTATAGGTACTGGAACGTACCAAAGCGATTGTCCAAGAGTTCCAATCCTACTAAGTAGATATTTGGAAATGACATGAGGCACTTCCTTTGACGGGGTTCATGTTCAAACAATTATCAAAATGGAGGACAACCATCGATTGATATCTCCTCTTTCCTAGGAAGAGCTAGAATAGGCTTTGGATGACATGAAGCCCAGATGGGCGCCTAGTCCTGATGGGTGGCCAATGGAATTCTTCAAGGAATTTGCAAACATTTTGGGCAAAAATATCATGGATGCCTTCAACAACATGCTCAAATGGCACCAAGTCCATAGGGAACTAAATTGTTCCCACATTGTCTTGATCCCCAAGATTGAAGGACCATCACAAGCTTCCCACTACAGACCCATTGGGGTCTATAACACACTTTTGCGACTATTCACTAAGATCCTGGTTCAAAGATTGAGGCCCTTGATGCCACAGCTGGATCACAACAACCAAGCTAAATTTGTTTGGGAGAGGCTGCTTTAGGTGCTCCACTTGCTACAAGCGGAGCAATTCCCTAGGCTCTATCTCAAATTGGACATTACGAAGGCGTATGACTATGTTAGTTGGGAGGCGTTATGGACTATCATGCTTGGGAAAGGATTCAGTCCTAGGTTTGTTGACCTTTGCTTACAAATTCAATCGTTAGTAGCCTACTCCATCGATCTTGATAGGGTGTTATCAGGCTTTTCTTTGCCAAGAAGGGGCCTTAGGTAGGGTGACCCTTTGTCGTCGTACTCATTCATTATGGTGATGGACACAATATAGGATTATTGTCACGCTGGAGGGGTTAGGGGTGTTCGGATTAACAGGGTGGATTATCTGGTAGAGCATTATGCTAACGACACTATGTTGTTCACCCAAGCATTAGTGCCACAGGTAGAAGCCCTAGATCAGGCGCTCTTATGAATGATGGGGGAGGTTGGGCTCGAGGTGAATAGAGCTAAATCAACACTTTACATTGTGAATACTGATTCCTGGTTCAACTCCGTATCATGCAACTTCTAGGGGTGTTGCCTGATTCTAACAAAGATCAATATTTGGGGTTTCCCATGTTTGCATGGTGGTGGAAGAGAACCTAGATCCAAGTTCTAAGACACATCCAGCAATAGATTAGGCATTGGACAATGCGATTCTTGACCCGCAAGGGGCAAATTTTGCTAGCTTCATCAATGCTATTAGCAGTTGTACAATTTACTGCTTCCATTGCCTTGAATTCGGTCACAAAGTGGACCAGCTAATTAGAAGCTTAATCTGGTCAAGAGGAAAAGGGGGGAAAGCATCTCTACCTTGTTGGGTGGGATACAGTTGCAAGGCCGAAGATGGTAGGTGGCTTGGGGATTTTAAAATTTGCTACCCTAGTGACAGCAGGACAGCAACAACTTGCCCACCAAATAATGAACCTTGACATGCAAACGGTTCCATGGATACGGATCATACGACAGAAATATCAGCTATGGACTGCCCACATGTAGGATTCAAGGCTTTGGCATTCCCTTTGCCACCACGTACATGCTATTCTATAGAAGGGGTGGTTACACGTCCAACCAAAAGACATTGCTTCAAGGCAATTCGCTACAGTGCCAAGCTGGCAGCAGGCGTGGATGGGATGCTTACCGAAAAAAATTAAAGCTTTTCTATGGCTCATTAACCATGCAGTCATCTCGATCAGAGCGGAATTAAGATAATGTGGCCTACACATTGAGAACACTTGTCCTTCATGCAAACAAGCCTTAGAAACTTGGTGGCACTTGGCCTTCAAATGTGCGTACAGTACAAGGATGTGGTGCAGAGCCAGGATTGAACCACTGATTATTTTAAATGGGGTCTTAGCTACAACTTCTATCCTCTAGAGCTTATGGAAGGCACACAATCTATTAGTTTTTAGACAAGTGCCACTCCCTTTGCCAACATAGGTGGCTGCAGAAGGGTTTAGACTGTGGCATGAAGCAATCGTAGCCATGGGTATGATGTTGGCCTTTGAACCTTCATGTTGCCATTTCCAAAAAAAATACAGAACTATGGGACCTAGTACAACAGGTTGGATGGGTGAGGTTCTTGCCACATCTGCTGGGGGATCCCCACTTGCCAGATGGTGCTTTCTACACAAACTGGCAAGACAATATCACTATTTTTTGAGGGGTCACCATCAAGTTGACAGTGGAAGCTCTGGTTAGGGTTTTGGGGGTGCCGCCTGCAGGTCAAATAGTGGACCCAACAATGCATGGGCTAGGGATGCCCAACATTTCTTCTCTAGGCCATACCCGAGGACAATGAGTGGACAAATCCCTAAGTCCAAGCTTCAGCCATTATGGCAGCAAGTGGCTGAATTGGCCAAGAAGTTCTTTGCTTAGACGGGAAACGTCTAGAAGCTCCAAGGGGTTCATTTTGCGCTTCTAAAGTGCCTCAAAATGGGGCAGCTTGTCAATATCCCAGAGTTTTTTCTAGCTTCATAGCTCCAAGGGATTCATTTTGCGCTTCTAAAGTGCCTCAAAATGGGGCAGCTTATCAATATCCCAAAGTTTTTTATAGCTTCATAGCTCCAAGGGGTTCATTTTGTGCTTCTAAAGTGCCTCAAAATGGGGTAGCTTGTCAATATCCTAGAGTTTTTTCTAGCTTCATTATGCCGAAGAAGGCCTGGGCAACACTCTAGGCTAATCTTTGCGTTGTAGCATGTGGCCCACCCTATTCCTAAAATGAGGAATTTGAACTTGGTAGATATGGTGACCTACACTACAGTGTATAGGCGACGCCACAGGCTACCAGGTGTTCACCAGAGAAAGATACTAGAGGGATGCGTTGTCCTAGCCCTTATGGCTATATGAAACAATAGAGATAGACTGGGGACATGCCACGGGATGCTCAACTTGATAAGGCTCTTCCGAAGTGTGTGGAAAAGGAAATATAGGAGCTGGCCAAGGAGGCCAAATCCGATGAATGTCATATCTAGGAGGCCCAGGAGGCTGTCTTCTGATGGCAAATGGAAGAACTTTGTGCGCAACATCAAGAGGAGTTGTATTGGCAAGAGAAAGCACAAGCAGCAACTGCAGTAAAACTGGAAGCGTGACTCAAGCAGGAAGTGAGGGACAAAATGGAATAGGAAAAGATGAGACAAAAGGAGGCTAAGAGGGCAGTAAAGATGCAAAAGGAACAAGAGCACTGAAAAGATGAGGAACAAAAGGAGCACCTGAAGGAAGCACATAAACACAATACCACTAGGGGGCTCAATGCGGGAAAATGCCCATATGTGAGGCTACACATCAATTGGGTCAGAACTTGGCAGAACTTGTGACAACATATCAAACTAGCTTCACCATGGTTACATCCTAAGGAGGAGCGAGCACGAAAAGCTTAGGCGCTTAAGGATTTCCAAACGGCCATTGCTTTTGTCAAGTCGTTGGAACTTCATGAGTAGCTGGACCTATTACATGTCCAAATCTGGCCGCATTGCAACTATGCTCGGCTTCCTCACCAATCCCATCACATGGGGGAGGCGTGACTTAAATGGGGTTTCTTTAATTATCTCACAATTTGATAAGCCTATTTGTGTTGCGAGAGGCTTCAATGTTTACTGTGAAGTTTGTAAAAAATAGGAGTTTTCTCTTGGAATGATAGTAACAAGAAATTTCTAAACACGGTAAATTTCTTGGGACTTCTAGACATTCCAATTTTTACAGGTGATTATGCATGATCAAAACTAAGAACAAGCTAGAAAGAATTAATTGCAAATTGGATTGTATTATGGTAAATGGGTAAATGATGGATCCCTCCCTCTCTTTTCAACTACTCAAGCAAAGAGACTTCCTAGGGCACCATCAAACAATTGACCTATTTTGTCATGGATAGAACCACACAAGAAAATCTTTCAACAAGAATTGTACTAGAATGATGCACCAAAGATTGGTGAGCTAGTAAAAACATTATGGCAACAACCAATGACAGGAACTACACTATATAATGTCCTCCAGTAAATGGAGAAGCTTCAAAAGGTTTTTTTTTTTTTTTTTCAACTGGCAAAAAAAATCCATCTAATTGGGAAAGGCAAAAAGATAGAGAATCTAACCATAATCCAAATAACCTAACAGGCTATGCTTAAAGATGGATGGATAAAAGAATGGGCTACAAAGGAATGGTAAGCTTTGAAAGAAAATTATGATATTGAAGAACAGCAAAGAGAATTTTAGTGCCAACGCACACATATGAATTGGTTGAAACTGGAAGATGAAGGTACTGCTTTTTTTCACACTTATGCCTCTCTTGAAGAATTAGTTCATAGCTATGCATAACCAGAATGGGCAGTTGGTACAAGATCCAAAAGAAGTTGTTCATATTGCTATAAACTTTTATAAGGCAATGCCTATCTTTTGAATGTTGCAGAGTCCAATGCATTATCCTCCATTATTCAAAGCATTGACAATCATCCATCTCAAGAAGACATAGTAGTTAAATGAATAGCCTGTAGACAAAGAGATAAAGCAAGTAGTGTTTTCCATGCATTCATCTAAGGCCCCTCTCCGACAAAAATCATTGGACTATTCTTAAGGAGGATATCTATCTAGCTGTATATGAATTTTGACGAAGTGATAAAATTATGAAAGCATGGAATGTTTGGATAGTTCTACTTCCCAAAAGACAAGGTGCTAAAGATATTTCTGATTTTAAGCCAATTAGTCTACGTGCATCTTTTTACAACATTTGCTCAAAATTTCTCCCTCTTAAGAATGCAGAAGATTATGCCAAATTTAGTTGCAGTGGAGCAAAGAGGTTTTGTTGCAAGAAGACTTTTTTTTTTTCAGTAGATACCACTTATGAAAGAAACTATTCATTTTGCACACCTGCAAAGGACTCTTCGCATTGCTTTAAGACTTGATACCTCAAAAAGTATGATACTATAAATTGGGAATATATGGCAGCAGTACTCAAGAAGATGGCCTTTCCAAGTCATTGGATCCAAAAATTAACAGGCTGTTACCACCAATTTCAGTTTGCTATTTTACTTAATGGAACTAGGTATCGTGATTTTTCTAATTTCAATGGATTACAGCAAGGTGATCCAAGTATCACCCTTTTTATTCATCTTGGATATGGAAGGTCTTGGCTCATACTTAAGAAAACTTCGTTTTCAAGGGGAAATTAAAGGCATACAACCAATTTTGAGTTGTCCATTTTACACTCAATCATAATTCGCAAATGACAGCTTATTATTATCGTGAGGGGATAAGAAATATGTTGAGCAACATCATAAGGCTATATTGGACATTTCTTTAGCCTCTAGGTTACAGATAAATTTATCCAAGAGCAAGTTTTTCAATATTGGAATAAATATGGAAAGCTTCCAAAAGTACAGATAGTTATCAAGGTGTCAAATTGAAACTTTGCCTAAAATTTATCTAGGTATGCCTATTTCTACGGGCCGCATAACAAAAAAATCACGGTTGCTTGTGAAAAGGTGGATAAAAGATTAGAATGGTGGAAGTCTAAGATCTTGTCACAAGCAGTTCGCCAACAACTTATTAGCTCTACTTTGCAAGCCTTGCCTTTGTACTACCTTTTTTTGTTTTAAGTGCTGAAGAGAAATTCTACAAGAGATAGAAAAGAAAGAAAGGACTCTTTATGGTCTAATCACTTGAAAAGGTCTCTTCTCTATTATGAATGGGATCAAATTTGCCAACCACGGACAAGTGGGAAATGGAGCTTACGACATCTTGAGAAAATTAATACTATCCTTTTGGGCAAGATTGCATGGCAAATTTGTAAAACAGACAAGTCATGGCTCAAGATGATGACGGTAAAACATCTATATGGAGAATATACTTTTTAAATGCTCCCATTATTACAAATTCATCCCCAATTTGAAAAGGTCTTCAAGCTATAAACATGCTCAGCTGGGAGGCATTGCAGTCCATCATGCACCTAAAAGGATTTGACCCGCAGTTCGTCCGTATGTGCATTCACTTACAGTCCTCAGCAGGGTTTTCCTTTGATGTGGGGGGGCGGTTGTGGGGCCTATCATCCCCCGGGCGGGGGTTGAGGCAAGGGGACCCACTTTCCCCCCTCCTCTTCATCATCGCCATGGACTTAATGCAACATTATTGTAGCACATCCGAGGTGGATGGTCTGAGCATTGCTGGAGTGACTTGTCGGGCCGAACATTACGCTGATGATACGATGTTGCTAAGTAGGGCGACAGTCCCACAAGCACGGTGCATCAACGTGGCTTTGTCCTGCCTGGCTGCCGAGTTGGGGCTGGAAATCAATCGAACCAAATCCTCAACCCACTTCATTAATGTGGATGAACAGATTAAAGCACGGGTGATACAAGTTTTGGATATCCAGCCAGGGGCTCACAGCGACACATACCTTGGCATTCCCCTATTCAGGTGGGGGCGGACTGTGGCGTGGGGCCCACTGTTAGAAAAGATCAAACGAAGAACAAGCCATTGGGCAAATAGATTCTTAAGTCGCAAGGGGCACCTGCTGGTGGCCATCGGCATTCTCATGGCGACTACTCGTTTCGTGGCTGTCGTGGCCGCCCCCCCAGGTGCTGTCATCAATGCAGTTAATGCATTGGTTCGCCACTTCATTTGGGAGGGGGGCAAAGGGGGAAGCAAATTACACTCGGTCTGATGGGAGCAGGTGGCGCACCCCCGAAGCGCAGGCGGGCTGGGCATCACGTCCTTCGAGGACAAGCTGATGTTGGGGCAACAACGGCTCGTTCTCCGTATCTCACGCCCGCATCGGGACCCGACCCCTTGGATCCGCATTATGAGCAGTAAGTATATCCGCTGGGAGGCGGCAGCGCGGGACTCAAGGCCTTGGTAGGCGCTGTCTCGACACGCGCGCGAGATGCAGGCCTTGGGGTGGGCGGATCTTGAGCCAAGAGCCATTATGACAGCCAAATACCCCCGCAGCGATGAATGGAAACGGATCTGGAAGGGGCGGCTGCCTAAAAAAACTAAAATCTTCCTC